>BQNB010039453.1:37411-48054 GCA_026074375.1 Tanacetum coccineum | reverse complement strand
AACAAGTAATAAGCGCAGATATAGCTAAAACCAACTAACAACACCAATCTCAATATCATTTTAGTAGCAGAACCTGATGCTGATACAACATGATCCAACTTACATCACATTCAAAAACCAACTAATCTACTCTCTATCCTATATTATTCTAATTGATTTATCACAGCATCCTCCACATACCATTTTTAAAAGAAATACATTCTTGGAAATACTAATAGTCAAAGCTTATTTAGTTGAATCTATAAAAATCTCAAATTATTAGCACCCATGAGAACTTATCAAATATTAATTTAAGACAAACCAAATTATATGAACATTAAAATGTAAATGTAACTGGAAAAACAGTGACACATACCACTACCTTTGTAGATACGCAAACGACAACAACAATAAAAATGCGCACACACAACCCAAAAAATCAAAAATCATTGACACACGATATATTAAGGCCTGTGTCACTTAAAGCTTTACTGTGTCAACAAAGATTTTGGGAAATGGGTTTCGATAATAATATATGGAGGAATGCTTACCAAATCTTACTCCAAAAAGACCAAATCATATAAGTTGAAACCGATCAGTGAGGAAAACGATTTCGGAAATGGGTTGTCATCTTTATGCTCCGGACGAGACGAAGGCGAATGATTATCCGGTGTCAAAGAATAGGGTCAGCGGAAGCAGAACATTGTACCTAATAAAACGTTTGCTCAAAGAGGCGAGATCAATGGCGGTTTTCAGAGAGGGGAGGAGTGCGAGATCCGGTTTTCAGAAGAGAGAATATGATTTGGTGAGTTGAGATTGATGAATGTGAGGTAGTGTGTTTTTATGATAGGTTTTATGATGTGTGAGTAACAAATGCCTAAAATGCCCTTTTAGTGTTTTTGCTTTTTCTAAAAACATTAAATTCAAAAAATCCACGTGTCATATTTTTATTGGTGCCTATAATAATTTATTTTAAGGTGTACATCACTTGAACATGATTATATATATATATGCTCCGGTTCCGTTGAGAATATTTTTATTTTGAGAAATCTACGTTTGAGCAAATTGATTCATATTTTTTGATTTAATTCACAAGTAAACATCATTTAATAGTGAATCAAAGCTATAAATCACAAATTTGATTCACAAATCATTGCTAAAATCGAGTTATGGTAATGATTCCTTAAATTGTATAGAAGATTCAGTATTTTACTTATATTGCAAAAACAAGAGATTTTTTAACATTGATTCGAGTTTTTTTACACATTTTGAATTATAATCACATTAAAATGAGTTTTACGCTTGAAAAACTTGAATCAAAGTTACAAATCTATCGTTTTTGAAAACCTTCTCAATCTTCTCAAAATAAAAACCTTCTCAATCGACCCGGCTTCTATATATATATATATGGTTATAATCCAATCGACCCGGATTCAAGTTTTTCAAGCGTAAAACTCATTTTAATATGGTTATAATCCAAAATGTGCAAAAAAAATTGAATCAATGTTAAAAATCACTTGATTTTGCGATATAAGTACAATACTGAATCATATGTATACGTTTAATGAATCATTACCATAACTCGATTTTAACAATGATTTGTCATGCATGATTGATTTTCAAAGTTCTTGATTTTATTGATTTTTAATTTCAATGGTTTTGATCAAATTAGGTATAATTAGTGTTGCAAGGGTTTAAGAATAAGTGTGTAAACAAGATTTCGAGCAACAAAATCAAGTTTTGGTCATTCGTTTTGGGTCTAGTGGAGTTCGAACCAAATCAAAACCCAAGAAGGGTTTAATTGTTTTGATTACCTTCTATTGCATTGTGTTTGTAAGTCCTCTTGTTACCTTATGTTGATTTATTTTATATATGTATGCATGTATGTAATTCTATATTATGAATCCATGGATCTTAGTGCATGTTGTGTTTTGAGGTTGGATTATTGATTGGAGATGTTAAGGGACGGAGATAGGTTAGCTAGGCATATTTTGAAGCTTGTTGGGTGTGAAAAATAGTGTTTAGCGGAGTTTTTAAGTGTCACATTTACTGCAGAACGTTGCGTGTCGTTTTCGGACGAGTTAAAAATTTTAAAACTGATTTTGGGCTTAAGAATAAGGTAAAAGATGTCCGTAGCTTCGATTCGATATAAGGATCGTTTGATAACTCTTAAAAACGAACGTTTGACGACTGATTGAAGTTGAGAAAAATGTTAAAAATAAAAACTGCACTTAATAAAAATAATAGTTTTCTGCAGAAACTAAAAAGGGCATTTTCGTCATTTTCTAGTTCGTTTCGGCCTTCGGCCTAAACATGAAAGTTGTTGGAAATGTCGTTCTACTTTGACGTGAGGCTAACTAAGTCTAAAAATGCTTAATGACAGGTCAAAAACTTAAAAGAAAAATTCTTCATTATTTTAAAAGAAGTTAGTTTTCTGCAGAATCTTACAGGGCTATTTTTGTCTATTTTCCCATCGTGTTCGGGTCTCGATAACAACTAAGACGTTGTACGAAACGTTCGTTTTTACATCAAATTTCTTGTAGAGTCACTGAGTCGTGAAAATGTATTTTAGCGGGTCGTTTTAGACGGGTTAGATTTAGAAAAAAATCCAAAATAAAAGTCAACATGGCGAAATTTTAAAGTTTGGTCAAATTACGTTATATCAAATAACTAGGCGTAAAATATATTAACTAAAACTGAAAATTCAACCAATAAGTTGGTCTTTCACTTTTGTTGGTGTCTAGATGTCTTAATCTTGATAATTGGTCAAAATGGGTAATTTTCATTTAAATTTCATATTAGTCGAAATGGGTTAAAATTGAATAAATCTTAAGGCATAACACTTAGTGGGTAAAAGTAAGTAAGTTTGGCGCGCACATGAATTCTACAATATAAGATTTACATGTATGTCGGGATATATATATTTTATACTTATGCAAAATATGCATTTTCTTATAACTATAATTTCTTATACGCGGACCACTATTATTATAGGTCGCGGTTGAGTTATTGGCATCCTCCTTCCTTTGTTGATTTTCTCGGTCGATACTCCTATTTACGGTGAGTTTCTCACAGCCCCTCGTTTTGCATGTTTTAAATGTTTTGGGGTGGAAAGCATGATGTGTCGTTTATTATGCTCTTACTTTTAAGTAATTAATTGTAACCTTTACCCTTTTGTGTTCTGAATATTTCATAAATAGTCTTTTGACTATTTGACTTTTGTCAGTTTATTCAGATTTTGTACCGTGTTGACGGTGATGATTTTTATGAGAATTGTGGTGATTTTATGAGTATTGTGATGAATTGTGGTATATTGTGATTAATAATCCCTTTTGGAAGGTATTATCGTGTTAATTGTATTCCGGGTGGTTTGACCCGTGAATTTTGAGAAATGCCGAAAAACGAGTCTGACACGTCCGTTAATGTCCAGATGAGTTTTGAAAATGTTTAAAGTGGAAACATGTCGTGTAAATACTCTAGGTTAATGGAAAAGTATTTTTAAAGTAAATAAAAATGTTAATTAACTTTGGGGTAAATTTTACGGTTGAGTTTTACGAGTAATTAAGTGATCCCGACACAAAAAAGGCCCGAGACCACCTTGGATCCATGGCCGGTCAAGAAGTCAAAGAGGGGAACAAAATGGCTTAATTTTAGCTAACTTGTCTAGGAGTGGTACATTTATATGCTTTCCACTAGAAACATTTGATCATAATCCATTTCATTTACAAAAGATAAAACACACACTCAAGTGTGTGTGTGTGTGTGTGTGTGTGTGTGTGTTCGTGTTACTGCCTCTAAATACCACAACATTCTCACATTAAATTTCTACCAAGTTTGTACTGGAACATGTATCGGGTTGATATGAGTGTTGGGTATTCATTTAAACAACGTTTTGGGTTGTCGAATCGTTTGTCGAAAAATACAAAATTGAAGGAATTTTTTTTTTTTTTTTGTAAATTTTCAAATTTAAAATTCGTTTATCCTTTTGGGTTTATTTTGATGCATAGATGTTAGTTGTACAAGTTGATCGTTGGGAAAATCGATTTTTGGAAGCGAAATGAATAAAAGGGTGGTATTTGGTTCGTGTATGGTAAAAAGGAAAAAGAAGTTTTTGGTAGTGAGTGATGCTGTGATAGTGGATGTTGAACTAATATATGGTTGCTAGATACTTTTTTTTTTTAAGTAGCTTGTATAGCTTATTCGGGCTTATTTTTAAGCTATTTCTTGGCTTATTTTGGGCTTATAAGCCACGAAATTTCCTCAAAATCACTAGGAAAGTGATTTTGACTATTTTGTGTTATGGTGTATGTTTGTGGTCTATTTTTGAGGCTTATGGTAATAATCAAATGTGATACGTAGCTTACTAGCTTATTTTAAGCATAATATACGTATTTTTGAGCATACGGGCTCACGGCCCAGTAAGTCCATTTAAGCCGTGGCTTAATGGGAGGGCTTATTGTGGTCCGGATTATTTTCTACTTATAAGTATATACTTATATATGTAAATGGACTTTGATTTTGGACTTGTATCGTATTTTGGACTTATAAATATCTTAATGGACCCTTGTTGGGATATTTAGTAGTTATGAGAATTTTGACGGACTTTTGAAAGTGAAAATGTATTTACGAAGTGATATTGAATGATATTTAGGAAAAACATTCTAGTAAACGTTAAAGTTTGAGATTTTTGGAATTTTGTCGAAAAGTGTCGAATTTAGTAAAAGTGTTGAAAATAAGGTTTGAAACCTTGGAAAATGTTGTAAGAACGTATGGGTCATGTTGAAATTTCGTAAAAAGTTTATACTTGTATTTTCCTAATTTAAATATTATTTAATTATTTTTATTTATTTAATATATTCTCTAAAAGACGAAAATATCATATTTTCTCGTACTTCTAGGATATGTTTATTATGAGAAACGTTTCATTTTTAACGTGTTATGATTTTTTTGGAGTGACTAGATACCTGAATGACTTGTCGATATATTATTTATTTATTTAATTATAAATATTTTATTTATTATTACTTATCTATTTTCCTTAAATAGTATAAGTATATATTACCGAGTAATGAGATTGATATGATTATGGAGATATGTCGTCAACCATCACACCACTAAATTGTTTTGGGTAATTGTACAACGCGTCTAAACTCTATGCATCAAACGTGAAGATTGTTTTGGAATTTGATGATTAAATTGGGACATTAACTGGACTAGGTCATGTGCGGGCGTCGTTGCATTTGCTTATGTGATTGAGATTTGGTTGCTAAAGACTTGCTTGAGGTGAGTTCTGGTAGCCCCACTTTTTACTGGTTTTTCCGTTGGGGGAAAATGATACTCAAATTAGTTTTGTAATGTTTTGAATTGATATGTGCGAAATGCGGTTTTGTTTTTGGGACAATTAACGTGCTTATGACTGCTGATTGGTGAAATTCACACTGTAAATATATATAATAAAATATAAAATATATATATAAGTCTAAAAATCAACAAGAGCAATGATACCGAGAAGTAGTATAGAATGTTCCCGGGTCGTTTATCTCCAACGAGGCTGGAACATGACAACCGATACTATCGACAGATTTGGAGTTTGAATGAAGGAATTGATTTGAGAAGTTGAAAAAGTCAAATTATATAACAACAAACAAACTGTTTAGAAAATACCTAGGAAATTATGAAAATTAAACTAGAAAATCGAGGGCCCGAATCCCGACACAAAAGGGGAAAAACCTAAAATCTTTTAAACATAACCCTACGAAGACAATTTTATACTTCTAAACTACTCTATGGATCAAATAACGAAGAATGAAAAAGACTAGACCGAAAACGGAGTTCGTTTGACCTAAAATCGAGTCAAAACAAAAAACCGCACTCGGACCGTTCTTTAAAAAGTAAAAAGTTGTAAAAATGACCCTACGAAAAATTTTATATTTTTCCTACAAACTAGATGATAAAAGAAAATTTTCTAAAAAAGCAAAATATTTTTTTGATAATTTTTGTATTTTTTATGAATTAAATAAACTTTTAACGAAATTAAATTATAAAAAATATTAAATGTCTACGAAAAATTCTGAAAAATTTACAAAAAATGCTAGATACTTTAATGGTCCTACGAAAAATAAGAAACAAAAATAAGCTGAAGGAATAAGCCCCGAAATAAGCTTTGACAGCTTATTAGCCTAACAAGCTAAAAACATACATAAATACCAAACGCCTTGGGTCTTTAACGAAAGACCCAATGGGCGCACAGGTGGGTAAGTGTGTTTGTAAAAAGGGGGATGTATCGCTTGGTCCCGGGTTCGAGTCTTGCTCACCCGGGCCAAGTGTCTTTCCCCTTTTTTTTATTTTTCCTAAAGTATTAGGGTGAAAGTGTAAGAAAATAAACAAAAGGGTAGGCGGGCAAACTATGAAGAAAATTACAACTACAATGAAAACGGTGTACCCCTGTGAACTAATGAAAAGTTACAATATAGCCTCGGACTTGGCTTATTTTTGGCTTATTGAAAAATTAAGATTTAGCAAAAACTTAAAACTACAAACTTATTAAGGAGCTTATACTAAACAACTTTAACAAATGAACCTTCTACTTTTATCAAAAGAATAGGCTAGAAAATACAGCTCTTTTTTTGACAGAAACTAAGAATAAAACTTAAAACTAAAATTTGACTAAATCATTTGGACAAATAAGCTAGCAAATGAGCTTTTCAAAAGCTGAAATTCAACAAGCTTATACAAGAGCTTATAAGCTCTTGAAATAAGCCAAGAGGTTGGGCTTAAGTCCTCTTAAAGGCTAAGAAAAATAAGCCTAAAGTCTCCCCTTTGCACCAGGGGAGCTTTAAGGCTAATCTCAAGGGCTTATTTGACAGCTTGTGAAAAGCTGTCAAATAAGCTCTAAACCAACAAATAAGCTAAAACAGATTGAGTGCCCTATGAAAGGGACTTGTGCACCAATCTTTAGCTTTTAAAAACTACAAAGACTTGCTGAATTTGTTAAGTAAAAAGGAGCTTTTGATATTTAAAAACTGCTTATTGAAAAGGATTGGTGATTTTTGACTACAAAGTCAAAAGACCAAAGGGTGCTTGTCACAGCTTTTTAACACACACAAAACAAACTTTTTTGAACACTTAAACTCAAACCACAAGTGCTTAACTAAATAAGCACTTGTGGAGTTTTCTAAAAGTCACAGTTAACAAAGAGAGGTTATAAAACTTGTGAAAACAATTTTCAAACTAAAAGAACTTGTAAAACAGCTTAAGGCAAGCTTAAAACTTAAGCTCAAAGTAACTAAGTGACCCTAACCCAAAGTCAAAACCATTTTGACCCGTTTTTACCCTTGTGCCAAACACCCCTTTAATTTAAGCTGCCAAGCTAAAGTGACCTTAAAATCTATTTTAACACTTAAAATTATTAAAACCTTTTATCTACTCTTACTAATATTACACTAATTAAGCTATTTTGATACTAAAACTTGTAGCTTATTAGGAAATCTAAGCCACTTTCTCACCTAGCTTATTACACTAACTTGGCAGTTTTAAGTTATAAACTGAGATTGCACACATTTATTCAATGAAAACTTAAAACATATAAATAATAAGTCTAAACAAATGTGTTTGCAAAGATTAAAAGCAAATAAGCTAATGTTTTGAGCTAAAAATTAAGCTAAGTAAAAATTGAGAAATGAAACCTTGATATTTGTAGTCTCAGTCACAAGCCACTCTTGTAGAGTGAGTGGCTTAAAAACATACCTAATGGCTCCTTAGCCTCTAAACCAATGAGCTTAAAGCTCAATAAGCTTTTAAGAGCTTATTAATCCTTGGTGCTTTCAAAATGAACTCAAATTCACTTAAGTAATCATGATGTTATTGTAACTTGATTAAAATGAGTAAATGAAGGACAATTATCAAATTTTAACTAAATTTGAGCTTATGAACAGGAATAAGCTCAAAAGAGCTTATTGAGAGCTTATGAAGTAAAAATAGCTTAAATTTTCATTAAAACTGAGAATTACAAGTGCATACAAAGAAAGTAGCTTAAAGACACTTAAACTATTTTAAAAACTATAAAACTAACTAACTACAATGGCTGTTACAATGTTCTATATATAGGAAGCAAATTCGACTAGGCTTGTCTTCTCTTTTGTCTTGTGCTTTCTTGTAGACACACAAACACAAGTGTGTTTGTTTTGTGAGTGCAAAGTCAAGCCAATCCTGGCCCTTTAAACTCCTTGGTACTTGTTTGGATCATCTTGGCCATCGAAATAAGCTTTGGGAGATGTGGGATTGCCAAGTTGGCAATCTTACAGCTGGGAAGGTTTAGGGGATGATTGTCCATGGGGTTGGTTGGGTTTGTAGGATAAAACGAAGGGTAAAGACTGGTTATGGGGGGAATACATTTTTAGGCAGGAAAATTGAGTTGTACAAAGGTTGGGGGTGACAGGGTACGAGTTTAGGGATTGGGCAAGGTTGGTCCTTGAGGGATATATATTTGTTTGCACAATTCGTCCTTGAGGTTATATAACTTTGGGGACTTGGCAAGTTAAGTCCCCAAACGTTATAAGTGCAATTGCACCACACGTCCTTGGTGTATACAAGTTAGGAGAGTGGGCAGAATTGCCCCTTGGGGTATAACTTTGACAACTTGGCAGTTTCTGCCCTTCTCTTCCTTTTTCTCTTTTCCTTTTTAAATATAAGTTTAGGGTTTTGGCAATTTTAACCCTTAAACTTATATTTCTTCACATGTTGACTTTTGGATTTGTCGGGGTTGACTTTGACTTTGACCAGTTGACTTTTCTGTTGACTTTTTGACTTGATTGACTTTTCGGCTTCGATTTGGCTTTGTCTTTCACAGTCTTTTCCATTCCGAGTCCGGTTTTGTCGTTTTGGCTTTGTTTTTCGTCTTTTTCTTAGTTATCCGTTCCTGTACAATACAATTAGCAAAACAAGCGTATATTTGGCATTTTAAGTCCGTTTTTGGTTATTTTAGCTCGTTTTTAAAGGTAAAAGGTATGTGTAATTAAGCACATACCAACTGCTATGTGAATATTGTGTGTTGTATGATTGTTTGGAGCGGATGGGTACGCCTACCCAGTATTTGTGTGATTATTGGAGCGGATAGGTACGCTTACCCAGGTTTGTGTATGGTCCTGCCCTAATTTTAGTGCTTCAGTTGGTAGGCCCTTTAGGTTCGTAAGTGACATATGGATTATTGATTAGCGGTTATGCTAGATTGTTTGCATATATTCACTGTCATATAACACTATTGTCCATTGTTGAAATATTGGCACAACTTTTGGGTTTAAGGTCAAACCTATGAGCTCACCAACATGATTGTTGACGTTTTCGAGTATCATTTTCAGGTGAAGTGAAAGAAGAATAGTTTGGTGATTGTGTTAGCAGACTTAGAAGTATCCCGAGTGGATTTTCATGTGAAGTCTTGCTTGCTTGTTGTTTGATTCTAGTATTTGTATGTTTTGGATTAAGTTTGGATTATGGATCCCTGTGTGGGCATTTGAATAATTGTAAGAGATTATGGATTTTAGTTGCGATTTGGGACATCACTCGATGGTTTGTTTCGAGGTTGATGTCTTCTTAGCACTGAAGCTTATGCAAGCTAGTTTTCTCTATTTTGTACTTGTGTTTTGATTAATTTTATGTTGCATTCCCGAAGTTTATGCCATTATCGGGGTGTGTTCAGTTGGTATCAGAGCCAAGGTTATAAAGAACTAGGTGGATTGGCCTAGACTATAACCTAAGATCCGTCGTTTAGTTGCGTATAAGATCTATGTACGCGGTGTTCCGCTTTTGTTTGCTTTCACGTGTTCGCGGTTTGGTGCTTTAGTTATGTCAGTCAATGAAATGTGTGAGCTCAATATTGAATATGACGGGGAAATGATGCGAATATAAGTATGGTGGCCATACTTGTTATAGCGTTTCAAACTCACTCATATCTTAGTAATGTTGTTATACACATTTACTGTTGACAACGTTGGTGGTGTTTTATGTATATAGTTTATATATTATTAGTAAGATTTTTATTTATATATATATATTTTTATATATTTATATATTTATATATATATATTTATTATTATATATTTTGTTTATATTTATATATATGTGTGAGTCTTCCCACTTACCTAACATTGCCTATGTTCTCCCTCGTATAGATAATGCCGCCAAGGATGAGGACCCGTAGTGCTGGCCGGCCTGCTGCCGAATCATTAGGAGGGGGAATGGGTATACGGGTTGGTAGAGGTGGAAGGGGTAGAAGACCTAGGGAAGGTAATAATGAGCATGTTAATGAATTGAATGGTCAAGGAAATGACCAGGGTTTGGGTGCTAATGAGGGTGTAGAGGGAGTCAATGGGAATGTAGAGGGAGCCAATGGGGGTGCACCCGACTTCTCGACGATCATTGCCTA
This sequence comes from Tanacetum coccineum, assembly GCA_026074375.1. Lineage (NCBI taxonomy): Eukaryota > Viridiplantae > Streptophyta > Magnoliopsida > Asterales > Asteraceae > Tanacetum > Tanacetum coccineum. The sequence goes on along the minus strand of BQNB010039453.1, from coordinate 37,655 downwards.
GCAATTGCAGAACCTCTTACCCGCCATGCTAGCTCATGTTAGTAACCGAGGAAATGTTGGAAATTAGAATGGTAATGTGGTTAATGAGAACATTTAGGAGAACGTGGGGAATGTGTTAGTAAATGGCAACCAGGTAGGTTGTTTATATAAAGAGTTCTTAGCTTGTAACCCTAAGGAATATGATAGTAAGGGAGGTGTTATAGTTTTTACTCGTTGGATTGAGAAAATAGAGAACATACTTGAT
>BQNB010039453.1:11163-35356 GCA_026074375.1 Tanacetum coccineum | reverse complement strand
TTTCGTCAAATGACCAGTTTAAGATGGTCTGTTACTGCAACTAATACGATAATCCAATAGTAAAATAAAGATGATTTATTTAAGCTTTTATTCTAAACTAAACTAAAGATGATTTATTAAACTAAAGATGATTTAATATATCTAATTATGCGCACATCCAAACACTATCTTCTACAAACGGTTTTAATACAGCTAGTTATCTGATTTTGATCTTTCAAACATTATGAATTTCATAATGCATACGTAAACATCCACTGAAACTATAATATACATATGTAGAATATTAGTAAAAATATAACAAATAAGCAACGACTGGCCTTATCTTACCCTTCCTACGGGTAAAACCAGGCCTCTCAAAGTCATCTTTCCTGTCATTGCAGTATCTGATCTTATCCGTCTCTGGCTAAAGAATGAAACCAAAGACGTGACAAGGGTAACACCAGCTGAAGGTCCATCTTTTGGCACAGCGCCGGCAGGAAAATGTATATGCACATCTCGTCCTTCAAGCAAATTACTTTCTGTGGAAGCCAAATTAAGCTCTGCTGCCCTTGCTCTTACCTGTGGCAAAACAAAAAACGTGGTTACATGCTTACTAATACACATAATCCTACATTCAAAGTAGATGACCCAGTTATGTTCATTCTTAGAAGAAACATTGTGCTGTATTTTGTATCATTAACATGGAAAATGTAGTGCTGAATCATCTGAAGTGTGATCTCGACTTATATATACTGTTATCTATAAAGGCAATCTTATACAGTTATACACCTTATTAGCACATCCAAACACCCCCTTATTAGTCCTGAAACGATAACACCATACTCTATGCTAAAAAACAGTCTCTAATTAAGATCACAATAACCAAACATATAAGCAAATGGGGAGCATATAAGATCACAAGTAAAAATAAATTAAATCTACCGAATTGTATGTTAATCCGTTAGCCCTAACTAATTAAAGTAACGATCTGCAGTGAGCTTCAATTAAATCTACAGTAAGCTTTGATTGCAAGTTAATCCGTTAGCCCTAACGAATTGAGTGACGATCTTGTTGATTCTCATTGTCGTGAGTGTGAGTGAGAGTGGCGATCGAATTTTGGGGAAATGGGGCGAAACCAATGAAGATGAATGTAAACACCACCGAAGATGAATGTAAACAAGTAATTAAGCACCTCACATTAACGAAACAAACAAAGTCATTTTTAGCTCTAACATAACTGATTCTAAAACAATCAAAATGTATCAAAACTAATTAATTCTAATTATCCAAAAGATGTAACTAATTGATTCTAACCATATAGATGATTCTAACCAAAAGATGTAACTCTTAAGTCCTAACAACAACAAAGCAAAAATTAGGGCAAATAATTGCGAAATTAGGGAAAAATAAACACAGATACAATTAAAAAGCAATCACAACTGAAACAAAAGAATTAAACCTTTATGAAAGCAATCGAACGAATGGTGGCGATGTGGTCGATGACGGACGGTCGCGGCGGGCGACTTATGGCGGACGAATGGTGGTGCGACCATCGACGGTAGATTTACTGATGAAAGTGGAGTGTGTGAAAGTGTGTGATATTTTAAAGGGAAAAGTGAATTAGTTTTATCATCTATTTATTAAATTTTGAAGTATAAGTCTTTAATAAGAAATAACACTTTGAAATAAATATTACTGTTAGTAAAGTTTTTACAAATTGTCCTTAGTTTTAGTAAAGTTTTTACACAAATAGTTTGTAAAAAAATTTAGTAAAAGGTTTTACATTTAGTAAAGTTTTAAATAGGGGTGAGCAAAACGGATCGCGGATCGGATCGGACTGAAAAACCGGCCCGAACCGGACCGTACCGAACCTATTTCGGTCCGGTCCTCGGTCTATCATTTTCCTTATTTTCGATCTTCGGTCCGGTTACAAAAAAACCAATTATGCCTTGTTGGACCTGACCGAATCAGACCGGACCGAAGACCGAGCCGAACCGGACCGACTCGGACCGGACCATTTCGGTTCAGTATTCGATCCGTTTTTTTTGCCAAAGTCAGTTTCGGTCCGGTCCGATTTCGAACCGTGAGCACCCATAGTTTTAATGACCTTGTAAATATACGAGCCTTGTATTTATATTTTTTAACAAGTAGGGCTCAATATAATAGATCGTGGATCAGATTGATTGAGAAATCGGACTGAATCAGACCGGACTGAACATATTTTGGTCTGATTTGATCCTCGGTCCGCCTTTTTTTCATATTCAATCTTCGGCCCGGTTTAGCTCGGTTCGGTCTTATGCTTTGTTGGATCGGACTGGACCGACGAACCGAACTGAACCGGACCGACTCGGACACGGAGCGAACATTTCGGTCTCGTCTTCGGTCCCGTGTTTTGGACAAAATTGGTTTTCATCCGGTCCAATCCAAGATCCTGTTTTTTTGGACTAAATCGGGTTTGGACCGTGATTAGTCGAGATACAAGTTAAACTTTCACTCACACTCTTTAAAATGTGTGGGTAAAAGTAAGACTATTACTTACACTTTTTCAAAAGTGTGAGTAAAGCTACAATTTTGCTCACACTTTTTTAAAAGTGTAGGAAAAACTAGACTTTTACTTACATTTTATGTGAAATGTGGGTAAAAATTAGACTTTTGCTTACACTTTTTAAAAAGTGTGGGCAAAACTAGACTTTTGCTTACACTTTTTTGAAAAATGTAAGTAAACATGTACTTTTACTAACACTTTTTTTTTAGTGTCATTAAAAGCAGTGTCACTAAATGCTTTTTTTTGTAGTGAGGTTTTGAGTTTATTTTCCTTTTGTTTCCAGGGTTTCTTTTTACAAACTATAATCTACTAAGGTTATCACCGGTAACATGCAGCTATTATATCCGGTCAATCTGCATGCAATAATGATGAAGTATTAACAACAAAAATGATTCACAGTTCTTAGGTTCGTGATGAATCGACACAATAGCATCACAAGATCATATATCTTTTAATTTATCCCATTTAACAGATATAAGAAATCATCCTAGTTAGGCCATATACGGACGTTTAGAGTCAAAAGACGTGCATGTCCTCACCGGGTAAAGCAAAAGAGAGAAAACCCCCATATGTTTACCCGTTAGAATGTTGCCATAAAATTTAACCATGAACACATCAGTTACTACAATAAAATCTAAATATCACACAACGCAAAAGATTCAATCGCAATTTAACGGTTACAATAGGACAAAAACCTCTACAATGGTAACTGTAATCAGAATAAAACCACCATACACTCAAATCCTCCGCTGATCACTATATGTTTAATTCAATCACCCACTTAGAGATTGTTCCATTAACAGACACAACAAAACTAAACATCAGCAATCTGAAATCTTGTTCCTTTGTTGTTATTGAAAAGGAGGAGAGACGCCTGAAAATTGTGTTATGAACACAACGACACGAATATGGTGCCCGGCGCGTTGTGACAGATTTTTGCTAGTTTTTTTTAAAAAAGACTCTGAAACTGAAGTAAAAGTATTTTTTTTATTAACATGAACAATGTCAGTTTTGATTAGTAGTTAATGTTATGTAATAGAGATAATTTTGCCGAATAGCTTATATTATTTTTTTTGATTTTTTTAAATTTTATTTATTGTTATTATGAGTTGGAAAGACACATCAAATATTAGGCAACAGGGATTGACAGCACGCCTCCTCCTGCACTCATACTCCTACATGACCGAGATTAATAAAATCGGAATTCATGTGGCCCAAGTGCGAAAGACATAATAATAAACCTATATACATATCTGTTTCTTTACATTTTTTTATTGACCATCGAAAAAGAATGATACCGAAAAATAATTTATTTTATCTTATAAACTACTCTCCGGATCTTCTTTTTAAGAACTATCTTTAGTTACATTCCCGGTGAACGCGACCCGCAACACAATTTTTTTTTTTTTTTTTTTTTTTTTTTTATTTTATATTATTTATTAAATTTTTTTATCTATTTTTTTCTTTTTTTTTTTTTACTTTATGTTGTAATTTTGTTTATTTATTTTTAATTTTTTTTTTATGTAGAGTTTCATCTTTTTTAATATTCTTCAAATAAGCTACGGGACTTTTTTCGTTTTGGTTAATGGCGCGGCCTATTTTCTATATTTTGTATATTTTCGAGAGTTTTTAAATATTTGCTTAATTATTTTGTTTTTTGTGTGTGGTTGGTGTCTAAGTATTTTTTGAACATGGCATTTTTTTGGGATAATTTGTTATTAGTCCATATCTACACTTCGTTGCGGGCACATGTAATTTTTTTTTAGTTTTAGTTCTCTAAATTGAGAAACTAAAGGAAAATATACAAAAGATCTTGCAAGTATAAAAAAACTTGTCAGAAATTTTAAATTTTCATTATTTCTTTTTAGTAAAAAGTAATGTATTTTTTGTAACTTGTTACATAATTTAGGGCTGTGTTTTCATAAAATTTTTTAATTAAATTGATCTCGTTAAAGGAACTTATAGGTGTGGATTGAGTTAAAATTTATTACGTTACCAAGGTTGTATTTACTAGAAGTTTGGTTTTTGCACAAAAATATATTAAAGCTAAATATTTTTTGTAAAACCGTACGTACGTCAAAAGCATAGCAACATTGAGGTCGTTTTGTTCTAAATCTCAACACCTATTCAACGGTATATTTTTTATAAGAAAATCGCTATGTATTTATTAAAATTATATTTAAAAAAGGTAGTTTTTAAAATTATTGGATATTTAAAGACGTGTTTTGAAAGTTCTTTTTTCTGAAAAAAACATATATTAAACTTCCAATATTTTTAATATTGGGCTCATTTTGTTCATATTGTGTTTCATAACTTTCAAGGTTGTATTCTTTTATGAAGACTCGCTAGATATATTGTTCCCGATGATATGATAAAATAGAGTTTGTTAAATGACAAAAACTGGAAATAAAGTAAAAGTATAGAAGGTTAAATTTTCGAGTAACAGTGAGTGTCATAGATTCTGAGGGTACGTATTTTGTAATTAAACTTTTTTCATGTTATAAAGTATCTTTATGAGTCATGTTTATGCAATTTTTTTGGGTCATTTAAACCCCAAATCGACTATCGCAAATAAAGGTAGTTTTTAAAATTATTGGATATTTAAAGACGTGTTTTGAAAGTTCTTTTTTCTGAAAAAAACATATATTAAACTTCCAATATTTTTAATATTGGGCTCATTTTGTTCATAGTTTTCAGATCTTTTCAATGGTGTATTCTTTTATGAAAGAATCGCTAGATATTTGTTCGATATATGATAAATAGAGTTTGTTATATAAAAAACTGGAAATAGCTAAAAGTATAGAGTAATTTTCGTAACTTAGTGCATAGTTTGAGGGTACGTTTTGTAATTAAACTTTTCTTTAAGTTCTTGATGAGGTCATTTTATGCAATTTTTTTGGGTCATTTAACCCCCAAAATCATGCAAATATGCCCAAATATTGTACTTAATCGTTTCTTTTTTATGTTTTAGCATTTGAGAAACATTTGGAGGAAAAGCATGTGACTTGGGCTCGATTTGGGATGAAACTAGACAGAGACACAACACTTGGTTTCTCAGTACGTGGAGACGGCGTAAGGATTTGTTGCAACGCCGTCAGAAGTGAAGGGCGACGACGTCACTACGATTTGTGACGCCGTCACGATAACCGACAATAAGAAGCATCTAGAAGATTCGGCGGGCTGATGGCGTCAGGAAATCCTAGGGACGCCGTCAGACCCAGTTTCCTATATATACAAACCTTATTTTTCATATTTTGTGTGAAAAAACGTTGAGTATTCGTGGGATAACTTTGTAGCAGCCATTGTGGTCAATTTTTAAGGGTTTTTAACCCTTTGATACTCATTGTAACTCCATGTTTAATTGAAGTGAAGTTCCTAAACCCTTTTAATCATTCAATATGTCTATATGTTGTTTGATTAATTGTTCTTCACTTTCAATTAACATGTTTGCCTAAATTTAATTGTGTTTACTTATGATTGCATGAAACCTAGTTGCTAGATCTTTTATTATTGCTTCTTGTTAATGGTGTACACATTAGGTTAGAGGATACATGTGATTAGATCTTCATATCTAGATCACCTTTGGGTGGATTACGAATTGAGTATTAATTGCGCGTGAATTTACTATTGGATATGAGCGGTGTATGCAAGTAACCATCGTCTAGGTTTTCACGTAGATAGCGGACTTGACCAACCCGCTGCTGAATTAAGGAATATTTACACATTACATTAACAAGGGTGACGGGCAATAAAATCAGAGAAAACAACTAGGGAGTAGTGCATGATTAGGTAAACACGTTTGTTTAACCATACGGGTTTTCCATCAAATTTACTTTTCTACATAATTAGGAGTAGTTTAATTTAGTAGTTAAATCAACCCCCTCTTCAAACCCGAGATTTACTTGCTTCCTAAAAAAATATAAAAATACAAAAATAATCTTCCCTCAACCTTTAGACCTTAGTAAACATACAATTCGAGCCTACTCAAACTATTCCCTAGAGAACGATAATAACCCCCGAGTCTTGCCTATACTACACTATAACAGTTAGGTACACTGTCTAGGAGGGTTGTAAAACTTTTGTGTTTCCAACACTTCGCATCAAGTTTTTGGCGCCACTAGCGGGGAATAGTCTAGGTTTTGGATTCTACCTAGCTTAGGTCTACTCACTGGATTCCTATCACGTGAGATTTTTCTTTTTCTTTTTAGGTTAGCTTTCTTGTAGTCTATCTTTTCTTTGTGCCTTTTGTTCGTAACTTTTTTATTCACCATCATGATGAATAGAAAACCACCAAACACACCCTTTCAAAACCTACCACGAAATACACCCTTTTCGTTCCAAATATATACCTTGATGTTCCAACAACATCAAAATGAATCTCTCTACGATGCGTGGACTCGTTACAAATACTTAATCCGAAAAGTTCTGCATCATGGCCTCAACCTATGGTCCCAAATTCAATTTTTTTCGATCATATCGACAGATATACCCAAAGGGACATTGACCATGCAGCAGGTGGGGTCCTTATGGAATTAAGTGTTGAAGAATCATGGGAAACCATTGAGGATTGTGCCAAATGCGATAAACAATGGCAAAACCTAACAAGCACTATTTCTGATCAATCAATAGCAAATTTGAAGGCTCAATTAGGTGGGAATGAGATGGTTAGAGTTAAGATACCTAGGTGCATGTCATGGTTAGGTTCTATCGACGCATGGGATGAGTATATAGGTAGTCTAGGTATGATGAATAACGAGGTAGGAAATACAAGCCCACAAAGTACCCCACAAAGCCTACCATCATTTGAGGAATACACACCCTCGTGACTTACCCGGATTAAGTAGAAGAGACTTTAAGAACATGAATGGAGGTAGAACCTTTGGACCCAACGAAACTAGAGGATGTAGGCTTGGATACTTGTAATCATGGCATTTTTCTTAATTCTAGGCAAGTTCCTATTTTTGATGAACCGGATCCTCAACCACAACCCTTACCTAGTTGTCCATCTTTAGATGTAAGTCTAGGAGACGAAAGAGGCCTCAAACCACCCATCAAACCACATAGTCCGGATAGTTTTAGGATGAAGGCAATAGATAATTTTACCATTCATACACCACCTTCATCTCATGTGGCATCTTTCCACCTTAAGGATGTGTATTGCTATTATCACCCATGTATAGATGACCTTAAGAAACATTATGGATTTAAAGCAGGTTTACTAAGATCTCTAACTAAGAATTTTTCAAATTTGGAGGTCATAGAAGATGATTTCTTAGGAGAAGGACTTAGTTTACCCATTAAAACAAAAGAATTAGAAAAGGGTAGGATTAAAGAAACACACCATTTGGAGCATATAATTTAACAAACATTTTTTTAACATAAGGCTCATTCTTACCACAATGGTGTGCACCATTACTATTGTAAGACAATAAAGATTATTATTGATTGAATTAGTTACATATGTGGGATATCATGTCTATTTATAATAAATAGATAGCTTGGATAATAAGCAACATCAAACCCTACACCTAATGTACCACAATCCCATACTCGGGCTTGGGCCAATAACCTAGTCGCCTAACACTCCCCCGCAGTTTGAACGGGAGTCTTCCGGATGGCAAACTAAGATAAATGATGAAAGTCACTTCTTCTTTCTTTTCTTTATCTTCTTTATTGTTTGTTTGTATGGAGGCAGAGTTGTATTCAACGACAAAGTTGTTCATTGCTTGATGACTTCCTCCTTTTTGTTGTGACGTTTTTTATTTATACGTCATGGCTTACTTTGCCTTTAGGTAGGAGCGTCATTTTTTTTCAACTAGTGTCGCCTTCAACAATAATCCCCAACGATATAAACAAAATTTGTTAATGAAGAAAAATTTAATTAATTGATTTCTCAACATACATACGGTGTTTATTTTGATGGCTAGGGTTTTGTGGGATGAAGTTTATGAGTTTGGTATGAAAAAGGAAAAAAAAACTAATTAAACAAAAACAATAAAGCGAAAATAAATCAACGGGGATCCCTCCAAATCATCGGCTAGTACCCGATGACCGAAGGATAGGGATTTTTTAGTGGTGGGTTTACCTAAGCTCTAATACCATGTAAGACAACAAAGATTATTATTGATTGAATCAGTTACATATGTGGGATATCATGTCTATTTATAATAAATAGATAGCTTGGATAATAAGAAACATCAAACCCTAAACCTAATGTACCACAAGCCCACACTCCGTCTTGGGCCAATAACCTAGTCGCTTAACAACTATCACCCACACTTGACCTTAAGTGTAGGGGAACCTTCCCTTTTAACTGTTAAATAAGGGTAAAGTCAAGCTCGTGACTCAAACAAAAACAAGCGCTTCTCGAGAGGCAACACGTGCATATTTATTTGCTTGCTTTATTTGCATTTTAATTTTGTTTTTAGGAGTGTCGTGTGTTTTAGTTTTCATTATTTGTTCTTATATGTTTGAATTATATGTGATCATGCTTTGTTTTGTCTTTAACCTCGTCTTAATTACAATCAAAGGTATTTTGCATAAAATAAGTGTAGGGGAAAACATCCGCTTTTTAAGAACCATTTCTTTAACACCCCAAAATTGATTTTTAAGTATTTAATTACGAAAAGGCCATTGGGTAAGTTTGACTATGACTTTAATAGTTTGAATGTGCCAAGGGACTTAAACATTTGTCTGTCAGAACCAATACGACGCATTGGATAAGGGTGAATACGGTGTATTGATATAAGAGTGGATATGGCATATTCGGGTTAATGAATACGGAGTATTAGTAGTCTAGCATGGATACGGCGTATCGGTTAAATCGGCCAAAGGAAATGACTAAACTACCCTTTTTGCTGAGTCACCACCTCACTTAGTATATCTCAGTCTCTAGACATTTCCAGAGATAATTCTCTGTCTTCTAGTTCGAGTTTAGAGAGAGAGAAAGAAAGAAGATGATGCCTTGAGATGGAATGGTGATGAGATTATTGTAGTATTCAAGTATATTGTCCCTAGAAACGATTAATAGCATGTAAGTAAGTTATTTGGTAGCTAATTAGTGAATTAAGAATTAGGGTTCATAAACCCTAATTTGGGAAGAGGTAAATAATGGTTTTAAGTTAATTAATGGGTTATAATAATTATAAGGCTAATTATATGGTTTTTAAGCTAGCTAATCATGGGCTAATTATCATATAATCAACATATGATTATATGACGCATTTAAGAATTAAGAAGTGAGCTAATGATTGTATTAACCATTGTTTTAGTATCTCTATTATGTGTTGTAAGTATTATAGTGGTATGTTATTATGATTTTGAGTTAAGATGCTAATAAGGTAGGTGATAATGTTTATGGATGCTTGGTAGCTTAGCTTGGATGCTAAGGTAAGTAACTACGATTATTATATGTTAATATTAAGATTTGCATTTTATGTGATATTGAATGAAGGTGCTAGGATTGATTATAGTTGCTTAGGAATATTTGGATTAAGGAGACTTGATTGTGAAGGGTCTAATGTTAGCTATGATTTAGAAGAACCAAGGTATGTGTTGTATGTATGTTATGGTTATGTGGTTATGAAGTATGTTAATGTTCATGTTGCTTATGTGTGGATTAAGTATTAATCATGTACTAACCTATCTACTTACTAAGCGTTATTGCTTACTCGTTATAGATGTTAATGTTTTGTAGGTGCTCATGGTGAAGGAAATGCTTGGATTAAGCTAGGTAGTTAGAAGAACGGATTGGAAGGTTATGTTTTGTACAATAGGGGCTTAGTATAGATTACCGAGCTCGTTGATAATGTACACCCGTGAGTTTGTCGAATGTATATTGGTTAATGTTTCATGTTTTAGCGTCAAAGTATTTTGAATGTCTTAGTAATGGTTTAAATGTGTTTATGTCGATTAAGGATATTTGAGTCAAAGTATGTTTTCTATCCATTTTGGAGTCAAGCGGGTTGAGTGTCAATTGAATGTCTAAGTTGCCTATGATTAAAGATGTTGAATGATTTTTATGATAGTAATTAAGTATATTCATATTGTATAAAGGGTGTTTGGATAAATGTCTAAATGTACCCAATTTGGAGTAAACGGGTCATGTGCCATGTATCATGTTAATGTAAGGTTTTATTTTAGTCTTTAGTGTTTAATGTATATTTTTGTACAGGTACTAGTATTTAGTTTGGGTCAAAAAGGTTGTGTGTAAGTATTGGGCTTTCATGCATAATGTTTCTATAAGTTTTTGGGTTTGATGGTCCAATACGGCGTATCTAATTTTATGGATATTGCGTATTGAGGTTTAAGGGTGATATGGCGTATCCATTTTCATGGATACGGCGTATCGACCTCAGTAGAAATATGGCGTATCCATGAATATGGATACGGCGTATTGGTGCATTTAGAAGGTCTTTGGTATCTTTAAAAAATCAAATCTCTTGAACCGTAAGTCGTTGGTGGTCGTGCCACATATCAAATCGAAGGTAACTAAGTTTAGTTTCATTTAAAAATAATCTCAAGGTGTGACTGTTTATATATTTTTGTCAGTTCATTAAAGAGTAACAGAAGGTCCATCAAAGTCAAGTTGTTTCCGCAAAAGAGTTTCAAATTTTGATTATTTTAAACCGAGTCGTTCACGGGGTGTTTCAATTTCAAATATGTAAAATAGTTAATTTATGTTAAATGGCACTTTCTATTTGTTTGTTTTGAGTGATATATCTGTACTAACCGTTTTTATGGCTTATGAAGTAAAACTTTCCAGGAAATCATTAATAGGTCATGTTTCCAGAAATTTTTCTAGAAAACAAAAACGCAAAATTTCTCAGTGCATGGAGACGGCATCAGGATTAATTCCTGACGACGTCAACACTGTAGCAATGAAGATATTCACGTTTTTTCAAAAAAAAAAATTGAACAACACTTTATTAAAAAACTAGCAAGAAGCTAGAAAAATTACAAAGTTACAAGATGAGGATTTTTTAGCCAATCAACCCAACTAAACGACACATTACATCTAAACCGACTCCAATAAAAAGAATACGACACAACATCATCAAAAATATCCGCCTTAGAAGGAGAACCACACCAAAGACACACTTATTACGATAAGCCCAAATTAGCCACCACAACCCAAAACACACCCCTTCTAACAACCTTTTATGCTTAATAGGAATCCGAAGATTTACGATCCAAGAAACCCATTCATCGAACGTATGCACTTCCATGAAGTCCACCTCCCACCAACGGTATATATTGCGAAAATTTATCTTTTCGCAACAAGGCAATCAAAAATAAATGACTTGACTTTTCCGTGACGTATACCAACGGGACAAAGAATAGACGAAAATATCTATACCTCTCCGAGAAAATTAAGACGGGTAGGCAAAACAATCCGATTTATCACCTCTCCTCGCATGATGTTAACCTTGTTTGGAACCGCATTTTATCCATCGAGTTTGAGTAGAAACTTCCGGAAACCTGTGTTCATCAATTAACCTTTCTTGACGAAGTACGCAGAATCACCCGAGTCCATCATGCGTCCAATACCATCCTATCAAGTGCGGGGGGGGGGGGGGGGGGGGGGGGGGGAACACCAAGAATCAACACTTCCTCGTAAGTCGTCAAATCCGTCAACTGATTTGTTACACTCGATTTCTAGGAGCACGTCCGAAAGACCAGGTCATGCAAGTTCTCCTGTGATAGTTTAAAGCCACATCGACAGTCACTTCTTCACTTCAGACGCCATTAAAGCTAGGATTCTTTGTTTCAAAACCATGTCTCCATGCCATAAATCCTCCCAAAAAAATAAAGTTTATCCGTACCACATTGTCAAGCTTTTTCTGCTTTAAAAAATATTTAAGTGCCCCCCTATACCTTTTATCTCTTTAAGGTTTCCACCTCTGGTAGAAGGAATGCTTCCACCATATGGACTTGTAACAACCTTGAATCCAACTAACATTTTTCCCATCTTTCGCTGAATAAGGCTTTAATAACACCTATTCCCATAACAAGTTCTTTTGTAGTTGTAAACCCGCCCAAACCCATTGTAAATAAGAGCTCTATATTAAGCGCATATTAAACTAGAAAACACCATGGCCACCTTTCTCTTTAGAACACCAAAACCTGAATCCATTTCTCCCATATCGATTTTTTACTAATTTAAAATCGACACCACTAAAAACCGACTTCGAATTGTTTCCATGCGTTGAAGGAACTCCTCGTATCATTGGCACCTTAAAATATTAGGACATATGATTAAAATAGCAATGGATCCTAGATACCTTGAGATGGGTTTTAAACGTACACCCTATCGATAATGTATTTTACTTCTTTCCATTTTTGAAAGCGATCTTAACATTTTATCCACAATCTCATCCCAGATTTAATCGGGAAATATTTCCCACAATTTCGAACCTAAATACAGCAAAAAAGGAGCCTTAAGGACTCCACACCAATTCGATTTGAAGCTTGCACACCCTATATTCATCACCTCAAACACCATAACTTACTCTTGTTAAAATTAATACTATGACTGAAGCACGATGGAAAAACATTTCACACATATTAATCGTTATCAATATTCTTAGTACTCCATACCCCTTAAACACCGCTTCGTCCGCATAGAAACATATGAGAAAGATGCTTATACCGAAATTAAGCACAATGCCATTAAGCCTGCCCAGCATCCACAACCTCTTTTTAAAAGAATGTGAAGACTCTCCATAACCAAAATAAAAATAAACGGAGAAAGAGGATCACCTTGTTTAAGGCCCTTAAAAAACTGAAATTCCTCCGTAGGGCTTCCATTCACTAAAACCGATCCCCAAGAAGATCGAAGACATTCTTGAATCCAACCACACCATTTTTCACCAAAACCAAATTTTCTTAAGACATCATCAATGTTAATCCCACGGAACAGATCAGAAGCCTTTTCAAAGTCAATTTTTAGAAAATGAATGTTTTTTTCTTTAAAACTTCACCACGACAAAACCTAATTAAGTAATAAATGGACGTCAAGAATTTGCCTATCCGCAACAAAAGCCGATTCACCTCAATAACAATATCTCCAAGCACCAACCACAAGACGATTAGCCAAAATTTTGGCTAAATTATTTTATAAGGCTCCCAATAAGACTAATCGGTTTGAAATCCTTCACCATTTTTGCTTCGGGAGTCTTCGGAATCAACGTCTATGAAGATAGATATTACACCCTTTTGGAATACGACTATAATGAAAGAAATATTTTCACGCAGCAATACACATCTTTTTCTATTAAACTCCAAAACCTTTTATAAAAACCAAATGTGAATCCATCCGGCCCCGGATATTTATCAACACCACAATCTTAAACCGCCTTTTTAATCTCTTCATTTGACACTTTGGCTTCCAAATCCAGTTGTTGCATTGAATTCAGATGATGAGGAAACTCCATATTAAGCATCAGCCGAACAGATTTAGGTTTATCAAAACGATTCTTGAAATGATAAAGGAACTCATTTTTAACCATATTAGGATTTTCCACCCAATCTCCTTCCACCAGAACCCCTCGTATTGAAAGTTGGTTTCGTTTCTTATTAAGAATACCATGGTAATATTTTGAGTTCTCGTCGCCTTCAATTGCCCATTTGATTTTTACTTTTTGAGACGCCTTCGTTGCACATAATTTATCCACCTTTTGAATCGATTTTACAACCTCCGCACGTTTATGCAAAGTATCAGACGACGCATCTCCTTTGTCAATGATCATCTCCAAATCAGCGAGCTCCTGTTTCAGCACATGTTTTCGAGTTTTCGGACTTTGTCTCATGCCATTCCAAACACGTATCTTCTTTTTTAGATTATTTCAAACTTGTTCATCATGTTGATATGCATTAGAATTTTTACCGGATGCTTCACGACAACCTCATAACAAAGTTCTCAAAACCCTCCATTTCCAGCCAATAATGAAAAAACCAAAACGGAATAGGTCCATAGTCATGAGTAGATTCACGTAATAATATAGGACGGTGGTCTGAATAAAAAATTAATCTAGGGTGATGGCTGATAAATTAGGACACTCACTCAGTAAGCTTTCGGACATGAGGAAATCTATCAAGCCTTAAATCATTTTTGATGAAGCAAAATCTGTGACACCAGGAAAAAGAACATCCACCATGTGGAACCTCCTCTAAAATTCGACATTGAGATAAAGTGTTTAAAAGCATTCGCCCCATGCACGTTGAAAATAGTTCCAAATCTCTCATTTTTATTACAGACCTCATTAAAATCACCCATGATAATCACTAAACCTTTCCAATTATCAATGACGTGACCCAAATAATCCCATAGAAGTTTCTTTTCTGAAAACTCTTGCGGGGCATACACCGAAATAATAAGAAGTAATTTGCCATTAGACACCCAATTTCCTTGAATCAACAAAAATTATCTGAAGCCGTTGAATTTAGTTTCTTAAATGCATTAGGATTCCAAACACATAAAATCCCACCTGATTTACCAACCGAGGCACTATGCACATAATCAAACGCAAAGTTACCCCAGCATCTTTTGATTTCAAACAAATCAATAGACTCCATTTTAGTTTCTTGCAACGTAAGAAAATTCACATTGTTAGAGACACACAACTCCTTTACCCAATCTTTTTTAGTCTTTGGGTTAAGACCATGGATATTTAAAGAAACATAATTCCTCGAAAATTACACCATCCAACTCCATTGCGATTCAATGATCTCTTCAATATTCTTCATACACCCGTCCATATTATACCACATAGTTTGTCCCACCTTAACCAATTCATCCATCAATATTAATATAGAACCACCTTTCCGAGAACCTTTAGACTTTCTTCAATGATCCGAGTCCATAAATTCCCCACCTATTTTTTGTACGTGTTAAACCCCCGAGATAAAATTCACTTCATCAGATAAGAAATATTGTTTACATTCTGAATTAACCATACACAATTATCTTTTTGATTAATCCATCTCAACTTTTTAATATCATTCCTCTCATTGGTGTAAAACCTGGTGGGTACTCCAAATTCTCTTTTATACTCGCCTCCTTATTATTCTTCATCGTTGATCTTTATTTAAGGAGAGGAATAAATATTAAACGGGTCTTTGATTGTTTACCATTTTGCTCACTAGAAACAACACCATCCTTGGATTTTAGATTTCTCCTCAACATGTATCAGATACCCTACTAACATCATTTTCCCCTTGTACCTCCTTCAATCACTCGCTCCGAAATCCATCTTAAAAACTTCTTCACATTTTCATTCTTCTGAGTTCACTTTCCTACATCATTTTCGATCATCCAAATTGGAGTCCATACCCGGATATCTCTTTGGCTCGCACCCAATGCGTCTTACCTTTTTATATTTAATTTTAAAAGGATTCAAAATATGTGAGACATTACTCTTAGTGAGAAAACAAAGTCTTTTTGCAATGTGTAATTTTCTTTTCCAAGTTCTCTACATTTAAACAAGGTTCCCCATTGAAGCATTCGAATAAAGTATTTTCATTCCACCTTTTAAATGGAATACCCTCAATTTCCACCATAGTAACTCGTTCATCTAGTAGTGAATTCCCTCTAGACGCTTGGATTAAGCTGGACGAGGAACGTAGAACATAACTCCTGTAGATAACAAAAAACTTCTCCTTTGCCTCTACGAGTCAAAAACAATCATAAACAACAAACCACAAATGTTATCTTAAAGCAATATCGGTGAAGCCTTCATTCCCCAATGCCACTTTTAGATTTTCTAACACTCCAAAATCCTGCCACCTTCAATTTAAAACAACATTGGTAATCCTGTTTTGTGTTTACAACAAGAATCATCTAAAAACCAACATTGGGTTGCTATCATTTCCCCATTCCCTGGCTTCTGATTTTTACCACATTCACCATAGCGAACTTTCCATCATCCTATGCCATTGTCTTTAGTTATTTCACCAATTGATGAGTCTTGATCTTTCCTTTTCATAGCAGGTTGCTTACTGGCTAGTAGGAACCCTTAGGCCTATGGAACTAGCAGCATTAGCATGAATTCTATGTCTACCAATCCACACCGTACATAAATTACCAACCAAACGCTCCCACATTAAAAAACCTTTAATAAAAGACACAAATCCGAATCTCTTACCTCGACTTTTGTTGTTTTGTATAGGATAATCGCAATCCACATCACTGCACCTTATTGTTTAAACGCATTCATAGATCCTTAGCACTCGCTTTGCTCAGGTAAGTTAGTCACGGGAACACAAGACTTGGAGATCTTCAGCACATCATCCTCCTTAGTTCTCATAGAACACATTTGAATCAAATCAAGAAGATATCACCATTTGATAATATCAAGCAAAAAAAAATAAAAACGAGGTGGTTTAGGGTTTTGGATTTGAAATGAATTAGGATTAGGTTTTTTATTGGAAAAAAAAACAAAAAAAAAGGGGGGGAGGGGAAAACCGGACAAGTGTAAGCTAAAACATAAATCGAAAACAACAACCCTATAGATCTTGATCATCAAATCATGAAAATACTCGATAATGTGAACTCAATCACAATAGGGAAATGATCTCACTATTTCAGGCCTTGTCTATATCGATTACAAGTATGGTTAGTAGTTATTGAGATCGGTTTAAAAATAAAACACATAATATAGTAAAGGGACCATGATTCAAAAAAAGTACAAGATTTTGTACCAAATCTCTTTGGTTGAAAGATGCAAAGAAAATTGTTCACATCTATAGTTTTGACTTTGAATGAGTAAAATGTTATGGTTGGATCAAGTGACTTTGTATTGGGATACGTTTTAAATTTATAACACGAATTACTATGTTTTTTCAAATTTTTGAAAAGATAATTTTGTTTTATATCCAAAATTTTTAATTTTCCAAATTTTTGCAGAAAACCACAATTACATTAGTACTAACTGATGTGTCTTGCGACTACTAGTTTTAAATTTATAACACGAATTACCAAATAAAGCAACACACGTGCAAGTATGACCCTTTCGTATGTAGCTAGTTGTGGTTGGTAAGCCAAGGTCGTTCAAAGGATTTGAGTGTTTTCAATTTGAAGAATCAAGTTTAACAATAAGTAAAACACAAGTGGTAAAATGGTTGTCACAAGCCACAATACCATAAAGTAATTATAAGACAAAATTCAATGAGAATATAATCAAATAATTAGAACAACTTGTTTGGAACTAGTGTTTATATCAATGGATTGTTCGGAATGTTTGGTTAAACAAATAGCAAAGGTACACAAAAATCTAAGAAACCCAATTCCAATCAAATGGTCATGTCATGGAATTGCATATAATTGGTTTATATCAACGCACCCTTTTGACCTATGAATGTTATTATAAAACCAAGTCATTAGGAACCATTTGTGAGAAATATGTTTTAACACATTTTATTCATAAGAGCCCTTCTCGATATATACTCTTGAATTCATCAGTTACTAGTCTTTTTAACTTGTTTATTCATATGTGTCAAGTATGAAATACCAACATATTCATGCATTAATATATTGAAATAAATCATAAGATAAAATCCATTCGACCTATAGATCAAATTATGATTTATCAACAAGAAAATTAGACGAGTAATGATTTAAACAAACTCATAAGCAAAATCAATATTTCAACATTACTAAAAAAAGTCCCCAAACAATCTTATACTGTAAGTTTCACATCCGTTTCCAAACAAGTAAAATAAAACTACTCTATAATTGTATTCAACCAAACACAGGTTTCAAAAATCTTGGTAATAACAAACCATCTTGAATAATGAAAGTACAAAAGATTACAAGAGTAGCATTACAATATGGTAATGGAAGGATTTAGAGCAACCATCAAAGCCTCCAATCAACTATAATTGTCCTACCAATCTGGAAAATTATACCCAACAGCTTCCTTAATGTTCTTGACTATTCTTTTGAAAATGACAGAGTTATGTGGTCTTTTGGGAGAGAAAGATGTGCGAAAATCTGTCATTATGGGTGAGGGGTGATTTTTTCATTGTGTAAACCAAGTCTTGGGGCCTTTATTTATAAAATCAACCCTTAGCCATTAAGTATGTTCCTTGGGCCCAAAGTCTCATAAAGATGACAGAAAAATGAGTTGTTGGGGTCATATGATCGGACTTGAGGTTAATGGAAACTTAATGTGCAATTAAATGCAAGTTTTCAATCGTCAGGTGCCTTAACTGGCGGCTAAGGAATTTTCTGCAATGGTCTAATCGGCGGTTATGGGAGAAACCGAAGGTTATGGGAGAAACCGGTGGTTTGACTGCATTTTTGGCCAAAATGGTAAACACCAAAGTTGTAGCTCTCTCTTACCGACACGTGGGCTATTGAATCAAGTCAAACGAAGTTCGTATGCTCAAGTTATGGTCAAAATGGTGGAGGTGTGTCGGGAACAACAAGGTTTCCAACATTCTTCGATTTAGCTTCTTTTCTTCTTTGTTTCCTCATTTTCCGTCTTGTGCATTATTTATGAGTATCGAGAGCAACAACTTCATGACTTTATCTTCTCGAATACACTCCATGAATCTTGTAATTGTTGAGATTTCTTCATACATGCATTACTTTTCATTTATTGATCGTTTCTTTATCTTTCCTTCATTCTTCCAACTTTAGCTAACTAAGAAATACAAAATACATCTTTGCACACATATGAGCTAAAAAGCTCGTTAGTTAAATCAAATAGCATGCATAAAACACGGATAATGCTCCTAAATATATACTCAATTTGAGTGTTATCACTAACACTCTATCTTTATTGCTTTTTTAGGATTTTAATTTATGATTAATAGGGTTGTATATTATTTCCCGCCAATTTTACTCTAGTATAGTTGTTTTTGCCTTTGATTTGCCTGTTATATTAGATGAGGAGAGTCTGGAATTTCATTGGATTTTCACTTGGATGATTCTTGGATGATGATTTAACCAGTTTATCTCATCTCTTCTCTGATATTGAGCAAACCAGGAGATTATTAGTTTCTCTCACTTTATATTTATCTTCCCTTTATTCGTTTTTCAGGTACTCATAGAAAATTAAGGACAATGTTCAAAATAAGTGTAGGGGTAGTAAAGCCTTAGAAATTATTATTTCATTTGCATTTGCTTTGTTCTTAAAAAGATGTGTAATATACTAAAACATAATCTAGGACGGTAATTTTGGCCCAAATTTAAAATTTATGGCATATATCGGTGAAACCCTAGTGTTAGAAGCGTCTCATAAATAGGAGTTGCATGACTAGCACAAAAACCCTATCACTCAAAAATTCCACCCCCAAAATATGAGATTCACCCCTATATCTTTAGGAATAAAAGCATTCATTTTTAGTGCTTATGAGCGTGTACCGGTAGTATTATAGATTCTAAAACTTGCTTTAGCGATTCATCCTGAGACTGCTAGTGAGATCGCATTCCTGTGATTAGGATTTGCTAAGTGATAAGAGCCATTAGGATAACCCTTGTTTTTAGCATTCGTTTGTTATAGTTATGATGATCTCCTCGATTATATAACTACCCCTACACCCTTGTTATGCACTCATTTTTAGTGCAAGATACCCCTAATACACCCCTCTGAGCCTATTCTTTTCGCAGTTCTCGTAATTTTCTGGTAGATTCTGGATTATTAATGAAGAGCATTGTTTACACCCTACCAAAATGTTACACCCAAATCGCCTTAGCCTTCCTTGTATGTGCTCATTTTTAGTACATTATTGTTTTCATAATTGTTTAACTCCAATTAATTGTTTACTTGATTACATGGTTGCTAAGTTGAGTCTATTGTTAGTGTATACAGTTTTGGGACGATTGAGATTCATGGTAGTTTTTTATTATATGGAGAAATATGAAAGAAAGTCAAATTATTACCTTCATATTTGTCTAATATGCTCCATGTTTATTGATCCTTCTAATTTGGGTCATTAGTTAGTTTGTTTTTTAGTTATTAAAAAACTCAAGTGTATGGGTGTTGTTATAAACCCCAAGTCATGTATATTTATTTATTTTAGCAGATGCAGGGCAAAAGTGTGAATAAACAAATTTTAAAAAAAATGAAAAAAAAACAAAAAAAATATGTTAAAATATACGGGCTCCATCTTGCTATTGTTTATGTCAAGAAAGAGTCAAGAAAAGAAAAGAAAAGAAAGAGTTTGATGTATGGTTGTGTATATTTGTCCTAGTTTTTGTCGAGTCTTAGCTTAGCAACGCCTTTTACATGTATTCTTGTAGATAACTAGCTTGTCACCAGTAAATTTCCCCCATTATCCCCAACCATGTTCCCTTTACCCTACACCTTACGTTACAACCCTTTAAAAGACCTCTTTGTTAGTAATTCCTAGGTGCTTACGCCAAAGTGGTGGAGGTTTTGATCCTTTATCAAGCCTATGGTAATCTATATACTATGACAGGTAGTGAGTGTTTAATTTCCCCGTTTCCTATAAATGTTATAATTCATTATTACACCGAGTGAAAGAGAGAATCCAAACACTTATATGAGGTGCTAGTATATAATTTCCATGCTTTTAATTATGAGGTTAAACCGGTTGTGCCATAAACTATCTTTATTGAGTAGGTTAAATACCCATGACTTTGCTATTTACTAGGTAGAAAAACCTATTTGCTTAAGGACAAGCAAAATTCAAGTGTAGAGGAATTTGATAAGGTGTTATTTTATACACTTTTTCGGGGTCATTTAACCCCCAAAATCACGCAAATATGCCTAAATACTGTGCTTAATCGTTTCTTTTTGATGTTTTAGCATCTGGGAAGCATTTAGAGGAAAAGCATGTGGCTTAAGCTCGATTTGGGAAGAAACTAGACAAAGACACAACACTTGGTTTCTCAGTACGTAGAGACGGCGTAAGGATTTGCTGCGATGCCGTCAGAAGTGAAGGGCGACAATGTCACCACGATTTATGATGCCGTCACGATAATCGACAATGAGAAGCCTTTAGAAGATTCGGCGGGCTGACGGCGTCTGGAAACCCTAGCGACACCGTCAGACCCAATTTCCTGTATATACAAACCCTATTTTTCATATTTTGTGTGAAAAAACGTAGAGTTTTTGTGGGATAACTTTGTAGCAGCCACTGTGGTCGATTTTTAAGGGTTTTTAACCCTTTGATACTCATTGTAACTTCATGTTTAATTGAAGTGAAGTTCCTAAACCCTTTTAATCATTCAATATGTCTATGTGTTGTTTGATTAATTGTTCTTTGCTTTCAATTAACATGTTTGGCTAAATTTAATTGTGTCTACTTATGATTGCATGAAACCTAGTTGATATATCTTTTATTATTGCTTCTTGTTAATGGTGTGCGCGTTAGGCTTTAGAAAACTAGCTAGTTGATCTTCATATCATAGCATAGACGTCTAGGGAAACACGATTAGGTTAAAGGATACCTATGATTAGATCTTCATATCTAGATCATCGTTAGGTGGATTCTGAATTAAGTATTTATTGCGCGAGAATTTACTATTGGACTTGAGCAGTGTCTGCAGGTAACCACCGTCGAGGTTGTCACGTAGATAGCGGACTTAATCAACCCACTATTGAATTAGGGAATATTTACATATTACATTAATAAGGGTGACGGGCAATAAAATCAGATAAAACAAATAGGGAGTAGTGCGTGATTAGGTAAACACGTTTGTTTAACCATACGAGTTTTTCCATCAAATTTACTTTTCTGCATAATTAGGAGTAGTTTAATTAACCCCCTCTTCAAACCCGAGATTTACTTGCTTTCTAAAAAAATATAAAAATACAAAAATTTTCTTCCCCCAACCTTTAGACCTTAGTAAATATACAATTCGAGTCTACCCAAACTATTCCCCTAGAGAACGATAATAATCCCCCGAGTCTTGCCTATACTACACTACAACGGTTAGGTACACTGCATAGGAGGATTGTAAAACTTTTGCGTTTGCAACACTTCGCATCAGTTCTTGGGCTGCACTTTTTGAGCGGAATTGAAACGGTGATGTTTCGATCGCCCATTGAATATATATTTAATGAAGAACTCTTGAACTTTAAATAGCCCAACACTTTTCCATCTTTGTGCATCTAGTTCCCCGTCCTTTTTCAGTTTTCACCTTGAGACTAATCTTTCAACGATCTTATATAAAGATCCAAACTACAAAAAAGACAAATATACAATATTAGTCTCTAAAATTTTAGTTTTTAAAAAGAAGATTTATATTTTTTCATCCCCTGAAAACATCTAAAAGTCCCTGAACATCTATGAGTCCCTCAACTTTCCTGAAATACATCTATAAGATTCATTTTAGACATCAATAACAAATTTTGAGCTTTATCTAATTCTTTAGTAAAAATGTATGCAATTTGATTTGCAGACTCAACCTTGTTTGTATAATAACACAAGATAAAAAAGTTTATCTCACAAATACATTCAATTATTAAAATGTTTTTTTCTTTAGTGTAAAAACTGGATTCAGTTTGCGATCTTAATTGCAACGTCTAGTACGTCACCAATATGAGCATATCGACGATTGCTGGCTCCTATGATTCGAATACACATCAATTCTCGAGCCCTAGTAACACCTTGGAGGTACCTAGGATAGTCAAACATATAACAAATTTACAGTTTGTAGTTTTGGTGATTCACAAGGTGAACATGTCGTTATGTTAAGTGAAAGTCAAGTGTATTTACTAGATCAAATATACTAACTCAAGCGTAGGTGCTATTTGTTTATTAAGAGGCTCTGAATCTCAATCTGATTTGCACATCTGAATCAAAATATTTGGTAGAAAAGTCTGAATCTGATATCCATCTTAATCTGAATAAGTGGTTGAGAAATCTGAATCTGAATGAAATAAAATTGTTTGTTTTGGTAAAAAGTTCTAGGTGTGTTAAACTATAGTTTTTACAATTTAAATATAAAGTGATTGCATTCTGATGTGCTGTCGTGTAGGGTCAATTTATTAATTACCAAGTTTTAAATTTATATTTAGCCGACTTATCCTAAAACAACACTTTAACGAGCAATGTACCCGATCGGGTGGAGTTTCGTGGTAAGTAGGGTGTCGAACACTAAGAGCGAGGTCGTTAACATTATAATCTATCAGTATTTTAATTACTCTACTTATGTTAATTCTAATTACTTGTTAAACCTATGCTATATACGTTTTCTAACGATGATAGGGGTTTTCAGCCTGAGAAACTAGCACAGATTTTATGGTGACAATAATCAATTTTAAACACAATAAACATGCAAGAAAATAATCAGAAGATAAAAGAGCGGTACAAGCCAAATAATAGAAAACCGTATTAGACATATTAAATCTGATTAAACGCTGGTTTGTTTATTTAGTGCAATGATTTCTTATCTCGAAGCGGCATATCATTCTTAAGACTTAGGCGGTGTTGGGAATTAAAAGCTTCCACAAGTTTATACTGCTGATGGACTTAGTACTGCTATTGAAGATTTATACTATTGCTGAAGATTGAAGAATATAGACTAAGTCATTAGTACTAC
This sequence comes from Tanacetum coccineum, assembly GCA_026074375.1. Classification (NCBI taxonomy): domain Eukaryota; kingdom Viridiplantae; phylum Streptophyta; class Magnoliopsida; order Asterales; family Asteraceae; genus Tanacetum; species Tanacetum coccineum. The sequence continues at coordinate 11,315 of BQNB010039453.1, read as the reverse complement.
TAGTTATAATAGTTAGTACTGCCAGTACATTGTTAGTACTGCCAGTATAGTTAATATTGTTAGTTAATAGTTTGTACTGTTAGTATATTATAGTTAGTACTGCTTATGTGATATGCATGAGTTATATTAGGAATAGATATGCATGATCACTT
>BQNB010039452.1:0-48057 GCA_026074375.1 Tanacetum coccineum | reverse complement strand
GATCTAAAACTTCCCATAATAATAAGCACCGATTGGTTTAAAATAGATGAAATTGATCTGTAAATTAGATGGAAAATATTTGGATTGAAAGGAGATCTATAAATTAGATGAAAAATATTTGGATTGAAGGGAGATCTGTAAATTAGATGAAAAATATTTGGAGATGGTCAAAATCTTATAAAAACTAGATAATATTTGTATATATCGATCTCTTGTCCCTCTTGCAATGGTAACGTGAAATCTTCAAATCATATTTTCTTTGAGTGTAACATTGCTAAGGACATTTAGATGCTTGTTCGTAAATGGTGTGATATTTCTTTTCCTTCTTATTGGAAATGTTGATTTTCTTCGTTGCAGGTGGTTAAAGAGAAGTCTTGGCACTTATCAGTTATTTTTTCTTCTTCTCTTTGGTGGCTTTGGAGGTATCGCAACAACGTTACTTTTCGTTCATGCCCGATGAGGAAAAGTGACATTTTCGATAACATTCGTCTTTCCTCGTATTCTTGGCTTCATCATAGGGGTCACAAGATTTGCAATTGAATTGATTGGCTTAAATCTCCTATGCTTCTCTCGAGTAATGGTTTAGGATGACGTTTGTTTTTATTTCATCTCTTGTTCCCCGAGGCTTGTTTGTGGTTGCTTCAAAAATGCTCCGGATCAAACTGGTGACTTGGCCTCCGTGAGCGTGAATTTTTCTCTTGTCCTGTTCAGGCAAGAGTTTTTTCTTTCTTTTCTTAGCCCCCACAGGTAAAGCCTCGGGAAGATGCTAGTCTAGGTTTTTTGCTTATTTATATTATTGTATTTGTACTTTTCTAACTTTTAGCACCTTGCTAGTAGCCTTTTATTTATATAATTATCTTTTGTCGTTCAAAAAAAACAATATACGACGAAGCTTAAGACACACGACCACCTTGGAACTTTCACTCAGTAGCGACAACTTGTGCATCCGGTAAACAAGGCGCCATGATAAAGTGTTGCGATATTTTCATTCAAACTTCACGTATAACATTATAAAAGAAAATATTGCAAAAAGTTTTGATGAATACAAATCCGAATGTCTTTATAAATAAGATTAAACAACCATATATGTAATGAGTTGAGATCAACATAAACCCAAAATTTAGCATAGACTCAATGAACTAATTCTAACCACTCATTTTTTTATTAAAATAATAAAAATCTACTTTTCACCTCTTTTTTAAAAATAAAATATCTTGCAAACGGTAAATCGTTAAACGACAAAAAATACACCATCGCGACGAGTATTTTTTTATCTTTCAGTAGACATCCACTTCGATATACTTTCGAAGAACTTTTTTTTCGATTTTTTTTTCAATCACGTCTGAAAAAATCACATGTGATTGGTATCACAATCACATGTGATTTCAGAAAATCACATGTGATTTGTGATACAAATCACATGTGATTTTTTTCAGACGTAACTAAAAAAAAATCGAAAAAAATTTCGTCGAAAGTATATAGAAGTGCCCCTCTATAGAAAGATGATTTAATTCTCGTCGCGATGGTATGTTTTGTTTTCGTAACGATTAACGGTTTGCGAGATATTTAATTTTTTTTAAAAGAGGTGAAAAGTGAGTTTTTAATATTTTGATGAAAAAATGAGTGGTTATAATTGGTTCATTGGGTCTATACTAAATTTTTGTATATGTTGAACTTTTGCCTATATGTACAGTAATATTTAATTTATGCATGTTGCGATTTGCGCCATATAAAATAAGGTTCAATGCCCTACCACCTAAAAGTTGTGTTGTTCGATGTCGGCAACATTAAAAGATAATGACATGTGTTTTAGACTATTATCTCGAGATTATACGTAAACAATTCATTCATCTTATGTAGGACATTTTATGTGGTGTGTGAATGGTTTATAATTTGAATATCAATTTGAATTGTGTAATTATTTTTAGATTAAGGATTTCGACATTATATGCCTTGTGTTCACGAAATTCTTAATCGGATAAGACATATTAGCAATCAAATTTTAAGGCACGAGAAATCGATCAGAAAACTGTAGAATATTATATGTTATTCTATTTCTAAATGAGACCATAATCTGGTTGTATATAACCACCGAAAAGTAGTTATTTTCGGTTATTTAGTAACCACCGGAAAGCAGTTATTTTTAGTTATTTCCCAACCATCACAATGGTTATTAAAAACACATGTCAGTTATTTTCGGTTTTGGCTGATATAAAGAATATTATTCTTTGTATACTGCCTTTTGACCATGCATCTTTATCGAGACGATATCAAGCTAACTTATGACGAGTGTGCACTCCGCACCTCCTGACTCGTCTTGAGCTAAACTTGCATAAGGCCATTGGCCTCAAGTAAAACACAATTACCTAAAATAATAGTTGATAACACTAAAATTACCAACATGTCTCTCCCATTTTAATGCAATTCTTTTTTTTTTGAACGGCAAAATTTTATAAACTAGCAAGGAGCTAGAAAAGAAATTACAAAGATATTAAATGCGGGTTTTCACTTAGTAGTAACACAGTCCAAGAATTAGAAAATCAGGGTGTTGCTAAGGATTGAACCCTTCTTCGTGTGAATACCCGAAGATAATATACACATAAGTTACTGTAATATTCTAAAGTTTATAAACTTGACACTATTAATAGCCATGTGTCCATATCCTTTGATGAGCATATAATAGCCAAGTCCAAAGCTTCTTGAAACGGAAAAACCTCATGTTGCACCTGCACATGCAATTTTTCAAAAGAACTATTAAGAAGGTGAACTTCAACCTAGCATAATCTGCAGAACCAATCACATACCTTAGGATGTTGTGTTAAAATTCCCAATTCACTAAAAATGAGCTTTCCATATTGAATTCAGCTCCTAACGTTAGTTGGGAGGGAATTGGGTGTCTCGTGGTTATAGATTTCGATGAACTTTAATCCCATCCCTATAGCCAACTTGTGCACTAAGTCTTGGGCTAATCCTTTTCTCAAGTGATCTGCCAAGTTTTGTTGAGATCGAACAAAATTCACGGAAATCACTCCATTTGTAATGAGCTCACGAAACCATAACAGCTTCTAAACACCTAATGTTCTCGACTTTCCAATGTAATATTTTTGACAATACTCTAGCCAAAGAGGCTGCACTGTCACACAGAATAGAAGTAGGAGAAAATTATTTTTGGCCACAAAAACAACGAAATCACATAATATAGATTCCTCACCATTCTGCCTCTTTGACAGCTGCAGCTAAATCTACAAACTTCGCTCCATTTTGAGTTAGTAATACAAGTTTGCTTATGAAGCCTATGAAATGGCACCAATCCACCAGCAAAAATACCCACGCAGTTGTAGAATATGATCTTCTGAATTAGTTATCGAACATCACATGAGACTATCCTTCTAAGAGCTTGAAGGCAACCCAACACAAGAAAACCATAATCTATGGATTTCTTTAAGTACTTGAATACCTTCATTATAGCATGCTAGTGATGAGTACTAGGATTACTAGTGTACCTACTCAATTTACCCACGGCATAAACAATATATGGTCTTGTGCTTGTCATTGCATACATCAAACAACCAATTTCTTTAGAGTACTCAAGTTGATCTACAGTCTTGCCTGTATTAGGCATAAGTTTGATAGTCGGATCCAAAGGAGTGCTGACTGGACAACAATCATCACATTTAAACTTCTTGAGTATTTTCTCAATATAATGTGACTAAGTAATTGTTATACCCTTGTCCTCACGTTTAATCCTTATACCAAGGACCACGTTAGACTCCCCATGTCCTGTCATGGAGATATTGATGACAAAAACTGTTTCATTTTTATCCATTTGATCTTGGATCAGAGGTCCCAAAGATCAACATGTCATCAACATAATAAGCAAATGAGGACCCCTTGCCGGGAATTATCAATTATGCAGTAACACACTTGTCATACTAGTTTTTTAGTACAAACCACTAGACAAGACAACCCTCTACAAAATTTTTCATGCCACTGTTTTGGGCCTGCTTGCGTCCATATAATGATATTAATTAATTAACACACCATATGGCTTATTTCCCGCATAATAAATCCCTTCCTAGTTTCTACATATAGATACGCATGCATTTTCCAAATCACCCATTCAAGAATGCTGTTTTGGACATCCATTTGATAGATTCACATATATTATAAGTTGTTCTAAAGCAATAATAATCTAGTTGTCATAATTCGAGGAACAGGAGCATAGGTATAGAAATATCCATTCCTCCTTTTGTCTAAAGCCATGGATAACCAACTAGCTTTAAACTTGTCAATGGTTCCATCAAATTTCATCTTCCTTTTGAAGATCTATTTGCAACCCAAAGATTTGCAATCTCATCTCATCATTGATTGCTTCTTTCTAAAATGCAACATCATTAGATTGCATAGCTTCATCAAACGTTCTTAGATCATCTTCTATACTATAACAGTAAGAATATTGAGGTCCAATCTCATCTCTTGATCCCATAACTAAATATAGTTGAAAATCAGATCCGAAAAATTTAGCTACCCTTGCTCTGTTATTCCTTCGAGTTGTAGGAATTTCAATTGGAGTTTCACCAATTTGATCTTTATTTAAACTTGGCATTAGACTTTTAGGTCTAGGTATTGAAGTGAATCTTTTTTCATCAAACATTGCATCTTTTGACTCTATAATCGAATTAACGAATATATATTCATTAGGTTCTATTACATAGAATCTATATGCCTTGGAATGCTCAACATATCCAATAAAGATGCAATCAATACATTTTTTACCTAGATTTTTCCTTTTTGGTTCTAAGAGTCTTACAACAGCCCTACAACCTCAAACTCGTAAATATGACAAGTTAGGTCATTTTTTGTACCAAAGTTCCTATGGAATGACTTTGTTCCTTTTATTAGAAACTCTATTCAATAAATAGCATGCCGTTAACATGGCTTCACCTCAAAATCTTTCACTCAAACCCGAGTAAGATAACATGGAATTAACCATTTATTTAAGAGCTCTATTTTTCCTTTCGGACACACCATTTTGTTGTGGTGTATAAGGAGCCGTAGTCGCATGTATGATTCCTACGGATTGGAAATAAACAGGATCATAATATTCACCACCTCTATCTGTGCGTAAAGTTTTAATTAAATCATTTTGTTGCAACTCAACCTCAGTTTTATAGATTTTAAATTTATCTAAGGCTCCATCTTTAGCATGGCATAGATAAATACAACAAAATCTAGATGCATCATCTATAAAAGTGACTACCTACTTCTTATTCCTTAAGGAAGGAGTGGAATGATGATGTGTTTCAAAAGCTTTAAATTTATAATGACTGAAAATACCAATGTTATTATAGAGAAACACACGGGTAAAAGTATAACCCACCATGTACGTGTTACATTTTTCTAAGGTAATATCAAATTCTAGAATTAAATTATCCTTAGACATAGCAAGCATACGTTTATAGTGAACGTGTCCTAAACGATCATGCCACCTTGAAGAATCAACATCTTTAGAACTAATCATGCAAACACTACTAAAAGTATTAGGAATTTTATTGAGATTTAACATAAACATGCCATTATTATAGTAACCGAAACCAACAAATACACCATGTCTTGATAAGATATACTTATCATATTCATACACTTATTTATAACCACACTTATTTAACATGAGGCCGAACATAAGTTTTCTACGCCCCGTTGGATATCATAACTTAAACATTAACTAAAGTAATAGTTTTCCCACAACTGAATTCTAAAATAGCATTTCCACGACCAAGTATTGGTTTGGTTGACTCGTCGCCCATATAAAGAACGGATCCATCTTTCACCGACTGAAAAGTATCAAACCAATAACGATCCTTACATGCATGACAAGTTGTACCCAAGTCAATCCACCAAGCAAATGCATCAACCTGTACATAATATATTTCAGAAATATGTGGCACATAATGATTAAAAGGAATTACATCAAAGTCAAAATTCAGACCTTATGATGAATTAGGATCCTTAGATCCTTGTCCCAAACTAGAAGTGTTTCAACCATTGTTCTTTTTAACATGATAATCTTTTTTGAAGTGACCGGTTTTGCCACACTTTCAACAAGTCAATTTAGACTTTTTGTTGGATCCGTCGTTGTTACCATCACTCTTCCTTTTCTTTGCCTTGTTGTTCTTGTTGTTATTCTTGTTCTTACCATCTTCTATCATATTAACCGAAGAAGAACCAGCAATTTCTTTGCCCTTTCCTTTGCCACTTTCTTCCGCCCTTAGAGTTTCCTCTATGCGAAAGTGACTTCCAAGTTGTACAAGTAACAACTCATCCTTGATGTGTTTTAAACTATGTTTAAAATCATTCCATAAGGGTGAATTGAAAGTTTTGATCTATGATACTAGGACAGTATATGGATTCATCCAAAAATTTATTTTTTTTTTTTTCAAAATACTGGGTTGTGTAAACTGTCTTAGAATTTGAAGGAGTTCATGATATTGTTCCATCACAGACATTGAATCAACCATATTGTAATTATTAAAATTACTAACAAGAAACTTCTTACTAGAAACATATTCTGCTATATATATTGATTCAAGTTCACGTTTTGGTATACATCAAATAAAGCATCAGACATACCGTTCAAGATGTGTCCGCGACAGATGTAATCGTCATTCTCCCACTTGTATCATTTCCTTGTCTGCTCTAGCATCTCATCCTCCACAAACTCAAGCATGGGGCTACTCAACACGTATACAACTTTCAATGTGGTGAGAAGAAAGTGGATTTTCTTCTGCCAGCGCCTGAAATCATTCCCCTCAAACTTATCTAACTTCGCAGTCATATCCTTAACAATGTCTCCCATGATTAAAACCAGGAAATACTTTAATCTTTGTAGGAATTTTATGTGGTGTGTGAATGGTTTATAATCTGGATATCAATCTGAATCATATAATCACTTTTAGATTAAAGTATTTCGACCCTATATGCATTGGGTTTATGAAATCCTTAATCAGATAAGACAGATTGGCAATCAAATTCTAAGGCACAAGAAATCGATCAGAAAACTGTAGAATATTATATGTTGTTCTATTTCCAAATGAGACCATAATCTGGTTATATATAACCACCGAAAAGTAGTTATTTTTGGTTATTTAGTAACCACCGAAAAGTATTTATTTTTGGTTATTTCCCAACCATCACAATGGTTATAAAAAACACATGTCAGTTATTTTCGGTTTTGGCATATCTAAAGAATATTATTCTTTGTATACTGCCTTTTGATCATGTGTCTTTATCGAGGCGATATCAAGCTAACAATGACGAGTAGGCACTCCGCACCTCCTGACTCGTCTTGAGCTAAACTTGCATAAGGCCATTGGTCTCAAGTAAAACACAATTACCTAAAATGATAGTTGATAACACTAAAATTACCAACATCTTATACTTTATTTAAGGGACAATATTATATGTACAGTAACATGTAAGATAGCGTATTTTCATTAAAAAATGTCTGGTTCCATCCCAATACACATCTATGTTAAACTACGTGAAATCAAAAGTGTGTTTGAAAAAAGTAAACACATCTATTATTGGGTTTGAACTTTGAAGGAGTCGTCAAGTGGTTGTCCATAACATAACCAAGATTTTTTCTCGAATCAAATATACAACTAAACCAAAATCAAAATGACAACAAAGTCTATGGCCAACAATGAAAGAGAAATTAATATGGCTCAAGACAACAATTACTCATCCCTTTAAAAGCCATCATAATTCAATCATTAAGAAAAACACGATAACGATAAGTCTTGGTTATGTGATTTGATTATCATCACATTAGCATGCATCATGATTTGTTGCAAGAAACATTTTATTCAAGGATTAATGACCTGTTTTATTTGTACTTGAGTTTGGGATTAAAATTTAAATTTAATTTGATTTTGGGTTAAGATTTGGATTTAGATTTAATATAAGAGAGATAAAATATATAAAATAAAAAATTAATTACTTACTATTTAATACATAAATTTATATATCAATTTAAGATTTTAAAAAGTTAAAAGATGAAGTTAACAATATATTTGTTTAGTAAATGGCCATGATTTTCAAATATTTTGGATTTTTATGTAATAACGAGGATTTTAACTCGCGTTTCGCGGCGGGGTGTTGATAATAAAAGGTTTGCTGCGTGTTCATTGTCATTTGAGGCGGCAGTGATGGTAACAATCATAAAAGTATTTTTGTTATGATATGCAGAATTGGAGTATGAACGAAAATTGAAAGAAGATATGGCGACATTATTTAGTGGCACGACATCTTTTTTTCATTCTCGATTCAACACAAATACAACGTATCAAAACACAAATCCATGTATGGCTGTTACCGTCACAGCCGCGTCATGATTGAACAACCACGACTAAAAAGATTGTGTAAGGTCTGATTCATTAATACATTTTACTAAAGACGTGTTCTTATTTTTAAACAACTTAGCTGTGTTTAGGGCATCTCATATGATGTTGTAGCCGTTGATAAGCTACTTGAGAACCAATACGCATCACAAAACATATACAACAAATGCTTAGATTGTCGCGACCATCATTGTCGAGTTAAGTGCGGAAACCCCTATGACACTTAAAAGATCGTTCCTGTGTCCAAGTAAGTAGTGAACATCCAAATAGCTTAGTGGCTTAGATTTTCAAGTGCAGACCCGGATAGAAAGGTGTTCGACACGTCATGGCTGCAAACACTACTTTGTCAGTGCTGCCCTACCAAGATACGTGTCGATTAGGGATCTCACAAATGTCATAGTATCATCATTGCCAACACGAACACAACGTATGAAAACACAAATCCGTTTATGGCTGTTACCGTTGCTGTCGCGTCATGATTGAATAACCACGACTAAAAAGACTATGTAAGGTCCGATTCATTAACACATTTTACTGAAGACGCGTTCTTATTCTTGAACAGCTTATCTGCATGTAGGGCATCTATATATTATTCTAGACGCTTATAAGCTACTCAAAAATCAGTACACATCACTAGAACATATACAGTTGAGGCTTAGAATGCCGTAGTCATCATTGTCGAGTTAAGTGTGAAAACCATAAGGATACTTAAAAGATCATCCATGCGTTTAAGTAAGTATTGAACACCCAAATAGCTTAATGGCTTAGATTTCCAAGCGTGGATCCGAATAGAAAGCTGTTCAACACGCCATGGCTACAAACACTACTTTGTCGGTGCTTCCCTGCCAAGATACGTGCCGATTTCACACGCCATTATCAATAGGGATCTCACAAATGTCATAGTATCATCATTGCCTATTATTTAAAGTTTTATGCCCGTGTTTGACAATGCAATTTAGAGAATCATGTAGTATACAAGAGATCATAACACAAGCAATAGATGATGGGTTGGCTAATTAGTCTTAGAGAGAGAAAGTGTCTTTCTAGTGAGAGAAAGTGCAAGTGAAATGTATTAGCAAGAAATGAAAACAACCAACCCCTTCCCATGGGTGGGAAGGGGTATATATACAAGTTATTCTTTCTAACTACGAGCTATGCTATACTAAACGATACACGGGGGTGACCGAGACTTTTTCATAATCCTAACAATCTCCCCCTAAGGGAGGTCACCCCAGAAAATACATTCTGAATTCTAGCATTCTACTGCATTGTCCTTCTGTTTGTAGCTCGTAGTGTTTGATTCTTCAATCTTTGATGTCTTTGTACATTATGTAGTGAACTTTGTGACTTGTCTCTTAGGCTTGTGTGATCTTTGAGCTTTCTTTGAGATCATCTTTCATCTTTGATTTCTTAATCATCCTTGTTAAGTAGCATTGCCTTCATGTGAATTTGTGACCTTCGGACCCGCATGCTCACACTTTTCTTGATCATGAAACTACTTCTCAGAGTTTGCGGGAAGCTGTGTTGTAGGTCTTCAGTTGTCCATGATTCTTACTTGAAAAACTTAAGTAGAGAGCATTGGGTGGTGAATTGACTCCATGGAACGAGTGTCTCACCATTTTCCATCTTTGCTTGATCCTGTAATAAACAGTTACAATAAAGTGTGCGGACGAATGTGGCTTTGTCATTCGCCGAGTGGTGTTTGGATTAACCACCGTATCCGTGAGACCGACCTGTGATCAGGTAGATTCATCTTAAGAAGAATCTCCTTGACAAGATTTCCAGTATAAGTATCAGATCATCTGATGTGCAGACCATCAAAATCTCACTCATACTTGCCTGTTCTCTGAAATCGGAACGTCTCACAGCAGACAGCCCGATAAGAGTGAAACGGTTTAGTTACTATCTTACCGATTAAAGATAAAAAAAATGATTTAAAATCAATCGACGTGTACATTGAGAAAGTTTTTTTGTGACACCATCGATATGTTTATAGAACAAAATCAAATTTTATCAGAAATACATTTGTTTTGAACGATATACACAGTCAATGTGCTCGAAAATCAGTTGTTGAGTACATCGAAAGGTTTTCCAAAATGATCCGTCAATTCACAACCTGGAACAAGTTTGATTCACATGGAATCGCACCATCGTTGCTTTGCATTTGTCACAAGTTTAATCCATAGTGGATCTCACATGTCACCTACCAAGAGCTTGTTTGACGTTGGCTCTAGAAGGATTTCCATCTTCATTGTGAGTACTTTCGTGTCACTCGGATGTTCTGGCAATACCACGAGGATAATGCGAAGGACTCTTAAAATCTTTACTTGTTGTCACAGTGTGTGAGAAACAAGCACATTATGGATAAGTGTCCTAACGAGACTTTTGGATGATCTCATGGCTCTAGACTCAATAGTGCATTTTTAGTTTTTAGTAGTCGGAGGCTGGAGCAGACTGCCACCTTTTCAATATCATCTAACTCGGAGTGAGAGAGACGATAGAATTGTATTGATCTCCGTGAAAAATGAAACAAGAATCCTTTGAGGGATCTTGAGTAGCTAGGGAGGGTTGTGTAGCGTATCACTAGGTCCATGATACTTGTCTTTAATGTCAGCCATCAACCTTGTGATTCTGACAGCATATGTATTGACCCGGTTTCTGCCTAATGTTTAAGGAGGGCTGCTTTCTTTTCACCCTTTATCTTAATGATAAGTGTAGAATACACATATCTATTTATGCTTAAAATAACCCAATTAAACCCAAAACAGACCAAAAATAGCAAAAATATGCTTGTATTTGTGTTTTGTGTGTGCAGGTATGGATAAGTCAAAAATCACAAGAAAACAGTCAAAAGCGAGCAAGCACGGACACGAGAATCAGAAGAGTACAAAGCCGAAGCCCCAAAAGCCATAAATACTAAGCTAAAACCTTTTGTAACATCTCCAGGACCATCTTGCAAATCCCAAAAGTTTATTTAAAACTGAAAAAGGGAAAAGTAAGAGAGGACTGAAAATGTAAGAAATGCAAAGATCAACAGTTTTAATTGTAGAAGAAGGGGCGGGAAACACATTTACTATTCACCCGTCTTCTTCATTTCACCCCCATGGTAAATCAAGGGGCAAATAGAAATTAAAGGGTGCGTTGGTCAATTCAAGGAAGCTCAAGCACAAATGCAAGGACAAATTAGTCTAATCAAGGGGATACTTATCATAGCTCAAGCTCAAAGGCCACGTCAACAATGGTGAAAGCACAAATTAATGTGGGTTTTTGTACTAAAACACTCACAAAAGAAGCACAAACGTCACATCAATGGAATGACACGCTGGCAATCCTCAGGTGTCCACTTCTTGATCAAACGGTCACAAATGAAGCTCAAATGATTGAAGAAATGATTGGCCAGGATTGAAAGATTGGAGGGCAGGGCAAGAGATCCTAGAAGCTTCCTCAAGTGCTATAAATAGAGGCCTCCTCTCACACACACGATATCTAGATCTAGTAGTAGTTTTTAATTTAGTGTAGCTTAAATTTTAATTCTTAGCTTAATGATGTTTTAATTCTTGTCTTTCCCCTTAAAAGTTTGTAGCAAGTTTTTATTAAATGAAATTCATTTTTCTTAAGCTCTTAAAGTTTCCTTTTCATAAACTCTCTTAATAAGCCAAATTGTCTCAATAAGCTATTAAGCTCATATTAAGCTCTTTCAGTCTATAAGCTGAAATAGAGCTGTTTTAATTCATTATTAATCTTATCTAAACTTAAATCAGTTTAAACCTATTATGAATCTTACTAAATTTTAAGCTTTTGAATAGGAGGATCTTATCTTGTGAAAGAAGATCCCAAGGACTAAACTCTAGCTTATTATATTAATCTATAGAGCTTGTTTATCTGCCATTTATTGGTTCCTTTGTTTTAGCTAAATGATCAAGTAAGTTTCTCTTTCATTTCTTCTCTAATTTCAGCTTTTATTGCTTAGTCATTGTCATATAAGCTTAATATCTTTGCTTATCAAATCTAAATATCTCTTCTAGTGCTATTTAGTTATGTGTTTTCATCTAATTTCGCTAATAGTTATAGATCATTAGTTACTAATTTCTGTCATAAAAACTCTAAAAATCCAAAAATATTAGTTTAAATAGTATAGATCTTAGATTAAGCTTAATCAGTTTTTTTTGGTTTAATCAGGATTGTTAAGTTTGTTTTAAGCTAGTTTTTTATCTGGTATTTAAGTATTTGTACATTTAGATTTCTCTTAAAAAGCTTTCACAACTCTGTCATAATGACAAAGGAGTGTATGGTTTAGTGCACTCTTGATTACCTAGTGCAGTATTAACCAAGTTAGTACTGCTGAACCTTTGCACTACCAGTACTAACTTCCAAGTTAGTACTGCTTTCACAAGTTAGTACTGTTAGCTTAGATTTTGGCTAATTCAGTAGTATTAAGTTTAGTTTTAGCTTATTAAGAATTTAGTTTTAGTTTTCATTATTTATCTTATTTCATTGCTTATTTTGTCCTTAAAAATCAAATTGCATCAGCAGTACTTTCACTCGAAAGTACTGCTGAAATTTTACACTAGCAGTACTAACCTTAGTTAGTACTGCTGTGTTCTCAGCTTTATTTAGTTAGGTGATTTTAAGATTTAGCTTGCCAAATTCAGTAGGATTTAAGTTTTCATATAGCTTAATATAGTTTAAGTCTTAAATTTTGTTTCTAAGCTTATTGTCTTAGCTATTTTGCTGTCAAAAGTCTTAAAAAAAATCTACCTGAAAAATCAAAAACAGTACTTAGAATCTTAAGTAATTAAATTTTGATAATTTTGTTTTTTAGTCTAGATTTTATAGCTTAATTTGATGGATAATAAGTAGTTTGATAAGTCCTTAAAGTTTCAAAGTCTAGTTTAGCTTATTAAGTTCTCTAGCTTATTTGAAGTTTGTGTTTCCTTGCTTATTTCCTGAGTTGGCCTTGTTGCAAGCTTAATTTCAGTATTAAGAGCTCTTCAGCTTAGTTTTTGTCTTTTGCAATTTTAATTAAGCACATCATCAATCTTTTCAAGATCATTTTTCCTTTTTAGATTTAAAGCTTAATTTGAGCATTCTAAGCTGATTACAGCGAAATAAGCTCAAAGCCTCACTTCTGTAATCATATAGAATAAGCTTTTATTGAATCGTATGTGAGATTTTCATCCTTATAGCCCTTTATTAATTATGTTTTTTTTTTTGTTTTCCACTACTTTCCTTTACAACTTTGCTCTTTTGAGTTTTTTGATGAAAGCACTTGTCATTTTTTGGCCTTATTGGACTTAGTATTGCGATCGAGATAGATTCTCAGGGGTAGAAAGTGTAACTTTTTCAAATTATTTGTTATACTAAGGTAGTCCCTACCGTCAGTTATTAACTTACCCAGTTAGTCCCTTTCCTTTTTTTGCCCACATTCGCGATAGTTTATAGTTGTTAATTAAGTTTTATTAATTTTATTCATATTAGGTTTAGTTTTAATTAGATTAAATTAAACTTTTTATATAAAGATAAAATTAGGCTTTTATTTTTAACAATTTTTTACACTTTTTTCTTAAGTTATAAAATTTTAGTTTACATTCTTAGGGTTAAATCTCAGTCAAATTGCTTTATATATTTCATTCCGTATTTGGTTAAATTGTTCAATTTAATTTTAATTTTCATTTCTTTCCAAAATCAAATATCTTTGCTTCATTCAAATCAGAATCCGAACTTAAAACGTGGTCTCAATTTCACTAGTCATTGGGGATAACGACCCGGGTGAGCATACTTACCCGGTCAAACATACGTATATTATATATATTATATTATTTTTGTAAGTTTTAAACTTTTTACCTTAGTTAAAGGTGAATAGTTGGAATTTACCTAAGTAGTATTTCTATTATATATTTTATAGGTACGTAAAACTACAACCAGTTTTTGGCGCCAGCCCGGGGACTATGTTTACGATTCTACGTTTTGTGTTTGTTAATTTGGTTTGAAGATCTTTTCGTCCTCGAAAGTTTCATTCTTGTTTTAAAATTCAAAAAGAAAAAAAAATCATAAAATATAAAAAGTAAAAAAAAAATATTTTCCTTTTCTTTTTAGTATAAGTAAAAGAAAAAAAATATAGAAAAATCAAAAACATAAAAATTTTGTCCTTTAAAAAAGAAATAAAATAAACAAAGTTGGTAATCGAACACCAACAAATAATATCTTCTATTGAGATATTATCATTTCAATTTCCGGTGAACTTACAATTGTTCCCAAATCGTAATCAAAGATTGTAAACACCTTGCCTTTTGTGTTCTCTAACCAAGTACGCTACCTTGAAAAGCAATTTTCAAGAGCTACCGTGAAGAGTTGATTATTTGGATTAAGTCTAATTTCGTGTACGTTAAAAATCATTGTTAAAAAAAAAAAAATTTAGTGTATAAGTGTTGTTTTATTTGTTAGTTTTTCTTTTTATGCGCACATCGTTCGCAATCTCGAAGACGTCGACAACACAACACTTCCGGTAGAACAATTGTTTGAACAAAACGTTGTTCCAATGGCAACAATCGACAATGGCCCAAATTTACAAGCCCCCCGCACCTATCGAATGGTATGAAGATGCTAAAGTTGATTCCACCAATCAATGTCTAATAATTATTAAGCTCAAACAACCTTGTAATAAATCCTTGTGCAAAGTAATAATTTACGGGAGACAAGACCCTCACATATCAACCTCGATTTTTTAATAAGTCATCTCAACTTAGACATCCAGAAGTCAACACTTCTTTATGCCTTTTTGCTTTTCCCTTTTTCTCTAGACGGTGAAGCCCGAGATTGGTTAGACAAAGAACCACCTAGATCAATTCTCACTTGGGACGACCTTGTTTCAAAATTCATAAATCAATACTTCCCACCTTCAAAAACCACTTACTATCGGAATGAGATCATTACTTTTTATCAAAAACCCAACGAAGCCTTTAACGAAGCATGGGAACGTTTTAAAGGACTCCTTCGTCAATGTCCTCACCATGGCTTCTCGGAACTACACCAACTCGATACTTTTTACAATTCTTTGAATTCAAACGATCAAGATGCCTTAGATTCTGCAGCAGGTGGCAATTTCTTGGACAAGATGCCTCAAGAAGGTTTAGCAATTATTGAAAGCAAGTCAAAAGTTCGTTACTCCAGAAGTCGTGCTAATGATTCAAGAGTGAGTACGGATGCTCCTCTTTCTAATTCTTCACCTTCTAATAATTCTTTTGATATGCAACAAATAGCCGCTTCTCTCGAGGATAAGATGACTATCAAGATGAACCAAATGATGAATCAAATGAAAGCTTTAGTTGTTACTACTCCTGCACCAGTCAAAGCAGTTGAGGAAGTATGTGTCACTTGTGGATCGAATCACCATTTTAACCATTGTCCGTTAACTCGAGGTGGAAACGATTTTCCCGTTTTTCATGACAACCTCCAACAATTTCAACAAACCGCAGCTGTTGGAAATTTTCTCCAAAGAAACCAACCTTCCAATTTGGCAGTGCAAATTAAACACCGGTTTCAATCAACCGAATGTCCAAACCCAACCTAAACCGTATTAAATTCAAGGAACCAATTCATAACTTCAACCCAAAACGGGAGGAAAACTAGTAATCAATACCGTCAAAACAACCAAAATCAAGTTTTAGTCAAAATCCACCATATCAACCACCAACCAATCAACCACCGATCAATCAAGTTTTACCTTACCAACCTCCAATAAAAAAAAAAAAAAACAAAAGTGTTTTGAATACAGATTATTGAAAGCTACTCAAAGCAAACGATGCTATATTGAAGAATGTGCAAAATCAAAATCAAGAATGCAAATCAAATGGCAAATGTTTACAAGTTTTGTTACAAGCCTTTTCACCAATTTGATGATTATAGGCAATTCCAATCAAACTTCAATTCAAATTCTTTACCAAGCAATACCATACCAAACCGCAAGAAACGAAGCCAAGGCTATTACAACTCGTAGTGGTGTTTCATACATGGACCTCCGATTCCACCTCTGGTGGTGAAAAGGAAGTGAGGTACAAAGGATACTGAGCTACGAGCACCGAAGACATCCCAACCATCCTCCATTGATCCATAACAAACCAAAGACAAAGAACCAATCGAAGAGCCTTCTTTCGTTGCTAACAAAGCCAAACTTAATTTACCTTACCCACCGACTCAACAAACAAAAGATCGTGAAAAGGAGAAATCCTAATCAAAGTTTATGGAAAACTTCCGTAATCTTCACAATTGAGTCTAAGTGTTCGCGATGCTCTCATTCATATGCCAAAGTTTGCTCCGATGTTCAAAAAAGATGCATAAATTAACAAATAACAATTTAATTGAGATAACCAAAAACGCTGTGAATTAAAAAAAAAATTGTAGTGCGTTTGTCCTTTAAAAAGCTTCCAGAAAGCTAGGTGACCCCGGTCGATTCTCATTCCTTGTGATTTTTCAGAGTCGATAGTTTTACTTACCCCTTGCCTGAATAGTGCTAGTATCAATCTCATGCCTTTATCCATCTGGAAAAAGCTCAACTCCAGTCCTAACCGAAACAAGAATGGTATTAGAATTAGCCGACCGTCACCAATTTCCAAACAACCGGTGTACTGAAATGTTTTTGTCAAAGTAGGGAAGTTTTAACTTTCCCCGCCGACTTTTGATGTTTCTTGATTTATACCGATACCTCGAGTACCGTTTATACTGCGGGCCGACCTTTCTTAGGACGGCTCATGCTTTTAATCGATGTTTACGAAGTAGAATTACTCCATAGAATGATGATCAATCTTTAACCTTTAAATGTGGTGATATTCCTTCTATTTCGTACAACAAACTCGAATCATTGAAGGAAGGTTGATCTAATCCTAATGTTACTTGTGAAAGAGTACTCACAAGAAGTACTTTGGATTTACTGATTCGTTGCTTACAACAATCCTTCACCCACTTCGATCCGATTGTTCTACTCATCCCAACACTTACTCCATTTGATGAAAGTGATTTTCTACTCATTGAAGAAGCCGTGCTTCAGGATACAACTTCAACAAATTTATTGGTTTGTTTGAGCTCAGACAGTTCAATCTCTAATGAGGAAACCCTTTGTTCAAAGTCGAATAGAGATGCAAGGATTTCTGGCAAGGTTGTTGTTGGAAAAGTTGTTGAGGTTGTCGTCACTGGTGTTTGAAGTGAATAAATGTGGAGAGTTGATGGTTAAAGAGTTGTTGTATCAGAAGAAGGTGTCTCAGTAGCAGTAGTAACTGGTATGTCTACAAGAGTATCGGACTGAATGTTTTGATTTATAATTGAGTCAATACCTTCATCCGTAGACGGATTGATGAACTTTGAGACCAAGTCTGACACAGAAGAGCTTTGCTGTTGAACTACAGGAGTGACAGCAGTTAGAGTCATATGAGCGTCTTTCGTGTTTTTGGTGGCTTGAGCCTCTGACATATCAGCATCATTCCTTTCCCAGTTGAGATTCAAATCTCTATAGAGCATCTCTTCATCATCATATTCTTCTCTATCTTCCACATCATCGTCCTCTTGGTTTTCACTTTTCTTAGAGAGTTGATAATCAGGTGGTGTGTGTACTCTCTGATCAAACATATCTTCATCACCTTCTGCTTTCTCTTCATCTTCCACATTTTCTTCTTCGTCTTGATCATCTGGCGTGTAAGTTGACAAGTTTGGGTGAACAAAATCATCACCTTCATCATCTGATTTATTTTCATTACTATCATCATGTGCGTCTGACTCTTCATTAACATCATCATCATCATCACCGTCACTAAAAGTCCAAGACTCTTCCTCACTATCTGAGTTATATTCAGGTACATCGGAAACCTCTGGTTTGTCACCAGCTCCTTCATCTGTACCATACTTCTTTTGTGGTTGCTCATCAGGAACCTTTGATAGTGGGTCAACTCCATCACTTGAGCCACTTGCATGTGAGTTATGAGTTTGAATCCGGCTTCTTTTGGTGGCCAACTTCATTTGTTTATCTTTAGTCAAAGCAACTTCAGATAGCATTGTTAAACCTTTTGCTTTAGACTTTGTAGCAGGTTGCTTTTCCTTAGTAGATTGAGCTGCCTTTGATGAAGTCTTGAGTCTTTTGCCTTTTGAAGCTTGAACAGGCTTCTCCTTGGGAGATGATTTAGAATCAGCTTTCTTCTTTTTGGGTTTTGGAGACTTTTCACCAGTAGCATAAGCATGATAAGTCTTATAGGCTTCAGATTCTAGCATGGCTTGGTTTCTTAAGTGCTGAGGGAGATTGGCAGCGTATATTTGTGTGTCTTGATATTTAGAGATAACCCTTGTTATTGTAAACATGGAGTCATCCTTAGCAGTGTGCCAAAACATCTTGTTTCTCCTTGATATCGATGGATCCTTTGCCATGAAGTAGTCGACAATGACTTTGGTGAAACGTGGATAGAACATATCATTGTTCTTCTTTGAATCTTTGTTTTCCACTTGAAACATGAAATCCTCCCAGAGTAAGTAGACATAGTCAATATGCTTGATATAATACATGCCCCATAGTATTTGAGCACGTGACAAGCGAAGTCTTTCCAATCCAGTATTTTTCCCACTTAAACATTTGTTGATAATAGCAGCAAGTGATCTCCATGGTTGATGCATGTGATTAATGTTGACATCAGATAAGACCTTTATGTCACCAGTATGTCCAAGATCTCTTATGAGAGGGAGGATCTCCTCTTCAAATGGAGGTTCTTCAAATTTCTAGCCTGGGAGTTTAGGGCAGATTTTGAGCATATCTCTGAAGTTGTCAACATTAACAGTATGGCTTTTACCATTCAGCTTGAACCGGAGTGAGTAGTGATGTTTAGTGACAGTAGCCCAAAACTCTTGCATGTAAATTTTAGGAACATTAGCAGAGACTTCAAATGCATTGTAGAAGGGAGTGAGCTTCAATGCGTCTAGTGCCACTTGAATAGTTGGTTCATTGGATTTGAGCGTTAAGCTTAGACGTTGATTGCATTTCCTGATCATGAGACGGTTTTCAGGTGCTACAAGAGCATCATCCAATGCCTTTTGCTGTGCTTTAGTAGTGTCCATGATTCTGCTAAGATAGGATCAATACAGTTTATGTACAATCAATTTTATACAATACACTATATAGACCTATTGAGAGAATATGTGAGGATGAATCATGATGTGAACGTTTCTTGTGTGATTTAGAAACTTTTAAGACTTTTTGCACTTATTAAGATCTATCCATCAACAATGACAACGTAAACCAACTTAACTTGTTTAGAGCAAGTATAAACCAATTTTAATTAACTCCCTAATTAAGTTTTTAAATTGTTTATTTAATAGGAAATTTAATCTTAAGTGTTTTAGGTCTATCAGTTCCTTAATAACAACAGAGTTGTTCGGTACCTTCTAACTATAGAGTTGTTTGGTATCTTCTAACAATGGATTTGTTCGGTTCCTTACACCACTAGAGTTGTTCAGTACCTTCTAATGACAAAGTTGTTCGATACCTTCTAAGACTAGAGTTGTTCGATACCTTCTAACATAGAGTTGTTCGATACCTTATACCACTAGAGTTGTTCGATACCTTCTAATGACAAAGTTGTTAGATACCTTATTAGACTAGAGTTGTTCGATACCTTCTATCATTAAAGTTGTTCGATACCTTATAACGTTAGAGTTGTTCGATACCTTATACCCAGTGTTGTTCGATACCTTCTATCCCTAAGGTTGTTCGATACCTTATACCCAGAGTTGTTCGATACCTTCACACTAGAGTTGTTCGATACCTTCTATCCCTAAGGTTGTTCGATACCTTATACCGAGAGTTGTTCGATACCTTCACACTAGAGTTGTTCGATACACTTTTATCATTTTCACAAACAAGTCGTTTTTAGGCAATCACTTTTGACCCATTAGCATTCATATGATAATGTTAACATTTAGGCACGAGGATAACCACTTTTAAGTCACGTAACAACAAGAAAGATCAATGACGAGCATAATTTAACCATTAACGCACATAAATTACAAGTAATGGTGGAATTAAAGCATTCAAACACATCCAATACAGTGGTATTTAGCTCCTAGACACAAAACCCATAAACTTTTTACACAACTTCAAAAAAACCCTAATATTCGCACTTATACATCGCAAGAACACATTCATATCAAAACCAAATTCAAAACTGCTTTAAATGGGTGTTCTACACTCCAAAGTGAGCAAAAACCCTCATTCAATTTAGGTTTTTATCCATTTTCGATTTTGATGAACCCTAATTTGACTGTTAGGGTTTATCGAGATCAAAACCGAATGAAAACGTAATTCGTTTGAGATATGAGTGGTTTGGAGCGTGAAGAACAATTTATTAGTTATACCTTTGGTTTGAAAAACGCTTGATGTGATGGATTGAGGAATGGCGATCGAGTGTGTGTTTTGTGGTGTGTTTTGAGTGTGTGTTTTGATTATGTAAAAAAGGAGACGGGGGGTTGAGTGGTTTTATTAAACATTTTTCTGTTTTTGACACATTTGGCCCCTCAAGTTTCAATAACCTTTTATTTTGCTTGTGTAAGTTTTATAAGGCATATACAAGTTAAACAAATAGCATAGTTAGTCCATAATGTTTAAACTATCATACATATATACTTAATGTTGCAAAATATTCCCTAAAGACTTAAACAAGTAACAAATAAGGCACACGTAAGATAAACTTAATTAACTTTCCTTAAAGTGATGGTCCGTTATTATTTAAAAACCTTTTTCCTTTTAAACACATGACATTCTGAAGAAGATTTTTGACCTTTTCTCCCCCTTAAATAATGACCTGTTTTTATATTTAAAGAGTTGTGGTCGTTCTTAGAAAAAAGCATTTTCTGATGAAGCAATGTTTTTATTGTGAAAACAAACACCATAGTAAATAAGATTTCTCTTATTTTCATACATAAGCGCATTGACACGTACACTTATGGAAACAAAGGAAGAACGGGTTATGATGCAAAGTAATCACAAGCCTTTGCATGGTCATTGAGTAAACTATGCCCGAGAATAAATTCCCGTTGAGAGGTCAAGTTTCCTTTTTGACAGAATACCTGCCTTTAAGATGATGACCGGGTTGCTATCTGAAATAATAGCAAGCCATTTGGCATGTTTTGAAAAACATTTGAACTTTTGCACGAACTTTATTTATGACCACGTGTCTTTATTGAAAGACATTTATCGGGACGTAAATATTATCGTTTGCAAAAGACATGCCAGTGAAACCTCTTTTTATATTTTTCTGATTTTTTAATTTTCTATTTTGTTTTTATAAAAGTTTTTATAAAAATAAAAAATCTTTTTGGTTTTTCTGGTTTTTAAGATATATACATATGATATAGGATATCAGAATAGGTACCACCACTATTCTTCAGCTTCATCTACCAACTGTTTTAGGGTCTTAGGCGTAAAGCTTCGCATTCCCAGCTTGTCGATCAAAAAATTAATCCTTTCTCTGCACAGGGCCTTTGTGAAGATGTCCGCTAGCTGATACTCCGTGTTGACAAAGTAAAGCTCTACTACTCCGTTCTCAACTTGCTCTTTGATGAAATGGAATCTTATATCAATATGCTTCGATCGGGAGTGTTGAACATTGTTGCAGCATAAGGCGATAGCGCTTTTATTATCACAGTACATTGGAATTTTGTTGAATTCAACGCCGTAGTTGGTAAGTTGTGATCTCATCCATAAGATTTGAGCACAACAGCCAGATAGGGCGATGTATTCAGCTTTCGTACTAGATATTGCAGCGCTTTTCTGCCTTTTTGATGACCAGCTTACAAGTCTATATCCTAAGAACTACATAGTGCCAGAAGTACTTCGTCTAGTATCTTGGCAACCCGCGTGATTAGCGTCTGCATAAGCTGTTAGAGCAATAGAAGAATCCTTTAGATACCAGAGTCCCCTATTAACGGTTCCTCTTAGGTATTTAAAGATTCTTTTAATAGCATGAAGGTGCTTTTCGGTAGGCTTTGCCTGATACCAGGCACACATGCAAACAGCAAACGTTAGGTCTGGTCTATTGGCTGTAAGATACATAAGGGTGCCGACCATTCCACGATAGTGTGTAGGATCCACGGCTTTCCCTTGTGGATCTTCATCCAGTTTGGATTTCTCCACCATGGGAGTATCCACAGGATCACTAGATTCCATACCAAACTTCTTTAAAGATTCAAGAGCATATTTTGACTAGTTTATAAAGATGCCTTTGGGATTCTGAAAAATTTGTAATCCAAGAAAGAATGAAAGTTTTCCCATCATCGACATTTTAAATTTAGAAAACATTATTTTTGAAAATTCGTCACAAAGTTCAGGTGTTGTAGAAGCAAAGATAATGTCATTGATAAGTGTAAAATACACATATCCGTTTGTACCTAAAATAACCCAAATAAACCCAAAACAGACCAAAAATGGCAAAAATATGCTTGTATTTGTGTTTTGTGTGTGCAGGTGCGGATAAGTCAAAAATCACAAGAAAACAGTCAAAAGCGAGCAAACACGGACACGAGAATCAAAAGAGTACAAAGCCGAAGCCCCAAAAGACCAAAGCCTTAGCCAATTTTCATCTACAAGGGCCATTCTTGCAATTTCCAAAAGTTATTTATAACTTAAAAAGAGGAAATGAAAGAGAGGGGCCAAATGTGCAATCCTCCCAAAGTTCAACAGTTTTAACTGTCAAGAAAGGAGCGGGAACCCCTTTTACTATTCATCGTCTCCCCCATTTTCACCCCCATGGTAAAACAAGGGGCAAATAGAAATTAAAGGGTGCGTTGGTCAATTCAAGGAAGCTCAAGCACAAATGAAGGGTCAAATTAGTCTAATCAAGGGGATACTTATCCTAGCCCAAGCTCAAAGGCCACGTAATCAAAGGAAGAAGCACAAATTGTGATGGGTTTTGTGCTAAACTCACTCACAAAACTAACACAAACGTCACATCAAGGGAATGACACGCTGGCAATCCTCAGGTGTCCACATCTTGATCAAACGGCCACAATTGATGATCAAATGATTGATTAAATGAATGGCAGAGATTGAAGATTGGAGAGCAGGGCTAGAGGTCCTAGAAGCTTCAGCTGGGCACTATAAAAAGACCTCACTTCTCACACACACATCATCTAGTTTTTTTTAGTAGTCGAATTTAAGTTTTTATGTAATTTTTATTTCGTATTCTATTTCTTAAATGTAAGTTTTCCTTTTTCAAGTAATGTAATCAGCTTTTTCGTTAATGTAAATTCAGTTTTAAATTCCGTTTTCTAAAGCTCTCATTTTAAAGCCATAAGCTCTCTTACCGAAGCCCATATTGTCTTCATAAGAGCTAATTAAGCTACTCAAAAGCTCTTTCAGTCTTATACGTGAAATAAGAGCTGTTTGAATTCAGTATTAATCTTAATCTAACCTTTAAATCAGTTACACCTATTTATGGGATCTTATTGTATCTAAGCTTCTTGGAGGGGATCTTACCTTGAAGAGAATCCCAAGGACTAATACTCTAGCTTAATCCATAAGTAGTAGAGCTAAGTAGCTGCCTTTAGTGGTTTCCTTTTGTTTTAGCGAAAGTGTTAAGTAGTTTCTCTTTTCATTCATCTCAAATTTCAGTTTTAAAATTGCTTAGTTTAAGTTTATATGCTTAAACTTGCTTTTTGCTTATTCCTTTTCGGCTATTAATGTTTAAATGTCTCTTCTAGTACTTTTAGTTGTTCTGTCATCATCTGTTTTTGCTTAAGTAGTTATAGATCTTTAGTTATAAATTTCTGTCATAAAAACTCATAAAATCCAAAAATATTAGTTTAAATAGTTTAGATCTTAGATTAAAGCTTATTCAGTTGTTTAATCATGATTATTAAGTTTGTTTTAAGATAGTTTTTATCTGGTAATAAGTGTTTATTCATTAGATTTCTCTTAAAAGCTTTTCTCAAATTCTGTCATGATTTTTAAGTAGTGTTTGGTTTAGTGCACTCTTGATTTTACACTAGCAGTACTAACCTAAGTTAGTACTGCTGAACCTTTGCACTACCAGTACTAACTTCCAAAGTTAGTACTGCTTTCACAAGTTAATACTGTTAGCTTTAATTTCAGTAGAATTAAGTTTAGTTTCAGCTTATTTAGATTTAGTTTTCATTTTCTAGCTTATTTCCCTTGTTCTATAGGTTTTTCATAAAGTCAAAAAAAATTGCACCACGCAGTACTTGTAAGTGAAGAGTACTGACTGAACTTTTTACACTACCAGGACGTAACATTGTTAAGTTAATTGCTGTGTTCTCAGCCCTCAATTAGATAAGTCAAATTTTAGGATTTAGCTTATCAAATTTAGTAGGATTTAAGTTTTAATATAGCTTAATATAGTTTAAGTCTTTAATTTCATTTTCTAGCTTAGTTTCGTAGCTTATTTTTCTGTAAAAAGTTAAAAAGCCAAAAACACACGTACTTAGAAACTGTAGGATTTTAAATTGATACTTTAGCTTTATGGATCTATATTTTCTAGCCTTAATTAGATAGATTATAAAGTAGTTTTATAACCGTCCTGAAGTTTTAGAGTTTGAGTTTAGCTTTTTAAGCCTTTAAGTCATTTTGAAATTTTGCTCTTTTGCTGTATTTCATGAGTTTGCTTAGTTTCCATGCTTAATTACAGTGTTTAAAAGCACTTCTAGCTTTAGTTTCTTTCATTTTGAGTTAAGATATCATAAGCTCTGTAGAACTTCTTCTTTTTCATTTTGAACTAGTTTTGAGTTTTTTATGCTTAATTTTCTAAAACCAAGGGTAAAGCCCCTCCTTTCTGTAACCAAGCTTATCCAATTAAGCTCTTTTTAGAGCTTATCCTTGAGTTTCAGTGCTATATGTTTTTGTTAAAGTTGTTCCTCCCTGTCTTCCTTTAAAACTTTGCTTCTTTGAGTTTTTTAATTTTTAAGCCACTTTTCAAATTTCACTGGTTTCGGGACTTTAGGTTGTTATCGGGGTAGATTTTACGTGTAGAATGGTAAGACTTTTCCGATTTAGTTGTTTGCCAGTTTAAGTTCCCCGTCAAGAAAGTGTTTTCCCCATTAGTCTTTTCCTTTTTGAATCATTAGTCCATTAGTTAGTTTTAAATTTAGTGTTTATGTAAGTTTTCATTAATAATTAGGGGTAAGTTTTAATTAGTTTCAATTAAACATTTTATAAAAGAAGATAAAAATTAGGGCTTTTATTTTTAATAATATTCTACACTTTTTCTTAATATAGTAAAATTAGTTTAATTTTTAGGTTAATTTTAGTCTAATTGCTTTCATAGCTGTTGTGGTTCGTTATTTGTTTACTTTGTTTATTTATTATCTTTTCAAAACCAAATATCTTTGTTTTGCTCCATTCCACATCAGGATCTGAACTTAAAACGTTTTGGTCTTCAATTTCATCATGTCATTGGGGAAACGACCCGGGTGATCATACTTGCCCGGTTTAACATACGTATTATATATTATATTATATATTTTTGAGAGTGAATTTTATCAAGGGTAACTTGGTAATCTTCTTAATTACTCTTAGGATTATACTATTTTGTGATATATTTTAGGTATAATAAACTTGCAATCACTCTTCAGCGAAACTCCACCAATGGAGACGCAAGCCACGTTCCAAACGGGAATGCCGAAGGAATGTGCAACTGCACGCCTTGTTACTACGCTGACTTTTATAAATGTCAACCTGTACACTTCAAAGAACTAAAAGGCGTGGTTGGTTTAACTCGGTGGATTAAGAAGATGGATGTCAGTTTTCATATAGGGTTGTGCGATGAGAATTAGATGGTAAAGTTTTCACCTGCACTATGTTAGTGCTGCTTTGGACTTTGGCTGGAAACGGTCATTGATAAAGACTTTAGGTCCCGAGGCATATGCAATGACTTAGGAGGAAGGACTCAAGGAGAAATGACAGACAAGTATTGACACTGGGAGATATCAGAAACTAGAAAATTGAGTTATGGAACCTAAAGGTCAAAGGGACCGATGTTCCAGCATACTAAATGTTTCCTTGAGCTAACCCTGATTGATTACCAAGTTTTGTGCTAGTGAAATGAGGAATATCAACAAGTAATCCGTGGACTTCTGATAACATCTATGGGATATGATAGTATTCCAAGCCCAAGACGTTGGATGAGACGTATTGAGTTAGCAACGACTTGAGGATCAGAAACTCGTACCTATGCAGAAAAGATATGATAACAAGAGGAAGGCGACTGATTCATCTAGAAATACAACCATGGACACAAATACACCATTCAAGAAACAAATGTAGCAATGGTCAAACAATATGGGGACTGGTGAGAGACACCTATGGGGGAAACTTGCCAAGCGCACCAAGTGCCATTTTCACCCCAATGGCCTGGTGCACCCTGAGAAGTGACCACAAGTTTTGCAACAAGGTAGGGCACTTTGCCCGCGATTGTAGGAGTACTGGCAACACAAATGTTGCTAATACTCAGAAGGGCAATGAGACAGCTCCCAAGGGGAATGGTTGTTTTGAGTGTGGAGCACCAAGGCATTTCAAAAGAGATTGTCCGAAGTTGAAGAATAAGGATGGAGGGAATGGGAATGCACAAGGCTGGGTTTATGCAGTTGGGAATGCAGAGAAGAGAGGGAATGCATCGGGAAACCCAGACTCCAATGTCGTTACGGGTACGTTCCTCTTAAACAACCATTATGCATCTATCTTATTCGACACTGGTGCTGATGGAAGTTTTATATCTACTGCATTTAGTTCCCTGATTGACATCGCCCCAACTCCATTAGATAATAGTTATGATGTCGAATTAGCTGATGGGAAAATAGTCGGGATAGACACTATTATACGAGGTTGCACTCTAAATTTCTTAAACCCATCGTTCAAAAAAAAAGAGGGAAAAAATTTTCCTTAAAAAAAAAATGCCCGTTAGAACTGGGTTTAGTTTCGACGTCATTATCGTTATGGGATTGGTTAGAAGATTGTCACGCGTGATGTGTTTGCGAATGAGAAACTTGTTTTAAGTTCTCCTAATGGAAATGAAACCTTGACTTTCCATGGTAACGAGAGTAACAATGGGAGAGAATATCGGTTGACCATTATCTCCTGTTCAAAGGCTCAAGAGTACATGGCGAAAGGATGCCAGGTCTTTTTGGCGCAGATATCCGCCAAGAAAGAGGAGGACAAGTCGGAAGGAAAACAAATTAAGGACGTACTAATCATCTGAGATTTTCCTGAAGTATTTCCTGAGGACTTGCCAGGTCTTCCTCCGGCTCAACTAGTGGAATTCCAAATCGACTTAATTCCAAGAGCCGCACCCGTAGCTCGAGCACCGTATCAATTGGCTCCATCTGAAATGAAGGAATTGTCAGAACAACTACAAGAGCTTTCGGACAAAGGTTTCATAAGGCCTAGTTCCTCACCTTGGGGAGCCCCGATCTTGTTTTTCAAAAAGAAGGATGGGTCATTCAGGATGTGCATCGACTACCGTGAGTTGAATAAGCTGACAGTGAAGAATCGTTATCCACTCCCAAGGATCGACGATTTATTTGATCAACTCCAAGGATCCAGTATTTATTCGAAGATAGATCTGAGATCGGGTTATCACCAGCTTAGAGTACGAGAGCTAAGACATTCCAAAGACGGTATTTCAAACTCGGTATGGTCATTATGAGTTTCAAGTCATGCCATTCGGACTGACAAACGCACCTGCGGTGTTCATGGACCTCATGAACCGAGTGTGCAAGCCTTACTTGGATAAGTTTGTAATTGTCTTCGGTGATGACGCTTATTTGTTCAATATGACCGAGAAGGAACACGAAGAACATCTTAAGGCAATTTTAGAGTTGCTTAAGAAAGAGAAGTTGTACGCTAAGTTTTCAAAATGTGAATTTTGGATTTCGAAGGTACACTTCCTTGGTCACGTCATTGATAGCAGAGGTATTCATGTGGATCTAACCAAGATAGAATCTATCAAAGATTGGGCATCTCCTAAGAAACCAATGGAGATCCGCTAGTTTTTAGGTCTTACTGGGTACTATCGAAGGTTCATCGAGGGATTTTCAAAGATTGCTAAACAAGGATAAAGCTCACTCAGAAAGGGAATCAGTTTGATTGGGGTGGTGAAAGGAATTGAGAACGTTTTTTAGTTAAGAAAGCAGAAGTTATGCATAGTGCGCATTTGGCATTAACCTAAAGGGAAGCGAAGGCTTTGTGGTCTATTGTGATGCTTCCCACAAAGGCTTAGGCGTTGTGTTGATGCAAAGAGAGAATGTGATTGCCTATACTTCTCGACAGTTAAAAGTTCATGAGAAGGGACATCACCACTCATGATTTAGAACTTGGATCGGTGGTATTTGCTCTAAAGATATGGAGACACTATCTATATGGAACCAGATGTACCGTGTTTACCGACCATAAAAGCTTACAACACATTCTCGATCAAAAGAAGCTTAACATAAGGCAACGCCGTTGGCTTGAATTGCTAAGCGACTACGATTGTGACATTCGTTATCATTCAGGGAAGGAAAACGTAGTGGCTGATGCATTAAGCTGTAAGGAGCGGATTGAGCCACTGCGGGTTTGAGCCTTGGTTATGACTATTGGCTTGGATCTTCCAAAATGAATTTTAAAAGCTCAGATCGAAGCTTAGAAACCAGAGAATCTTGTGAATGAAGATGTAGGAGGTATGATCAGAAAGGATATACCCAAGGAAAGGTTGGAACCACACGCCGACGAGACTTTATGTTTACACGGCAGAAGTTGGTTACCTTGCTATGGAGATTTAAGATCTGTGATTATGCACGAATCTCACAAGTTAAAATACTCTATCTATCCCAGTTCTGAAAAGATGTACCAAGATGTGAAGAAACTGTATTAGTGGCTAAACATGAGGTGACATCGCCGTTATGTTAGCAAGTGCTGACCCGGTGCGCGAGGTGTCAAGGTCCCCGAACACCAAAGCATCAGGGGCTGTTAGTAAACCAGCAATACCCGAGTGGAATGGATAATATCATGATGGATTTTATCAACAAGCTTCCTAGTCGTCACATGGGTTTTTTTGTCACCATCTCGGTGATTGATTGTGGATCGACTTACAAAATCTGCTCACTTCTTGCCAATAAGGGAAAATGATCCATTGGACAAGTTGGCAAGGTTGTACCTGAACAGGATTGTAGCAAGACACGGGCTGATACCTCTTCAAATTATCTGTGATCGTGATGAGAGGTTCACATCTAATTTTTGGAAATCATTTCAGAAAGCTTTGGGTACAGATGTACAGATATTAGTATGAGCACTGCGTATCATCCAGAAACTGACGGCCAGAGCGAGAGAACCATTCAAACTCTCGAGGACATGCTACGTGCTTGCGTGATCGATTTTGGCAAAGGCTGGGTTAAACATTTGCCATTGGCCGAGTTTTCATACAACAACAGTTATCACGCTAGCATAAAGGCCGCCCCTTATGAGGCACTGTATGGTCGAAAATGTCGATCACCGGTGTGCTGGGCCGAGGTTGGGGAAGCCCAACTGACTGGTCCGGAATTGATCCAAGAAACAACGGAAAAGATCGTCCTGATCAAGCAAAGGATGCAAGCTGCTCAGGATCGACAAAAGAGCTATGCCGATCGGAAGCGAAAGCCGATGGAGTTCGAGGTTGGGGACAGGGTTATGCTCAAGGTCTCACCTTGGAAAGGGGTCATACGGTTCGGTAAGCGGGGCAAGCTGAACCCGAGATATGTTGGACCTTTCAGGGTGTTAGCCAAAGTTGGGAAAGTTGCCTACAGGCTGGAACTTCCTCAAGAGTTGAGCAGAGTTCACCATACTTTCCATGTGTCTAATCTGAAGAAATGTTACGCTGACGAACCTTTAGTCATGCCGTTAGAAGGAATTCATGTTGACGATAAGCTCCAGTTTGTGGAAGAGCCCGTTGAAATCATGGAACGGGAGATCAAACGATTGAAGCGAAGCCGGATACCATTGGTTAAGGTTCGCTGGAACTCTAGGCGGGGCCCTGAGTTCACCTGGGAACGTGAAGATTCGTTCAAACAAAAATACCCACAACTCTTCACAAACCGGACTTCGTCATCCACTACGAGGTCTTAAGCTTTGAGGACAAAGCTCTTTTAACGGGTGGAGACTGTAACATTTCTCAATTTCAGGTCATTTTACGACTCCTATTAAATTGTCACTATTTATTTTGATCCGATACGCGTTTACTTTTAATTTTGCTTTAGAGCTAAATCGCGTAGACTAGAAATAACCATTTAATGTAAACGGCCATCAAATAAATTAAGGTCCACATCCACCAAGTAATAAATAATTATTAAGAAGATAATTATTAACTTTGCGTGTTTTATTTTTATTGGTCACGTAAAAGGGTTACGTTTCGCAATAAAATACATTTGGACATACCCCGGAAATACCTAGACTTACCTAGACTCAAACCAATACCCACTTTGAAACCTTAAACACAAAAATTAAATCAATTTTGTATATGTGACCCACTAAGGGCCGGTTACACACACAAACACACCTAGAAAATCTCCTAATGATCCTCACAAGTACTTGTACATCTCCTAGTTAATTAATATGTGTCCTAATTGTCTCCACTAACCCATTACACATTGGATAATAACCAATGAACCCTCCCTTGCCCCTTTAGGTCACGGCAACATGCATGTATTAGTACAAATCCTTAAGATTTCTAGTATCTAACCAAATCTTGTACAAATATACTCTAATTAAGACATGTACTTGAGTGGTTTAACAAAACAAGGTGTAGTTAACTAGAAACTTCAAAAACCACCTCCTAAGGCACGATTTTGGTTCGGTTTGGGTTGTTTGTGAAACTAGGAGAGTTAACTAGCTCTTTGGCTATAAATATACACTCACACTTAACACTTAACACTCTTACAACTCACACTCACTCAAACCATAATCATATATACTCTCTTCCCTTAGTTCGAGTTTCAAACCGCAAACAAACACCTCCCTTGATCTCATTCGAACCCACAAACATTCCTAGTTGTCATACAAGTTTATAAAGGAGTTTACACGAGCTAGGGTTGGGCATTTACAAAGTATTGAAGCTTGGGATTTGGTTATTGATCGCGTTTTACACACGTGGATTGCCACATTACTCGCATACCCTTAAACAAGGCGCTAGGACCTTTGTAAGTCACATTCAAACTCATGACAATCGTATTATGCGTATTCTTTTCGTAATGACTAGCTTATGGGTCAAATGTATGTATGTATAGCACACTAGCTTGAGAACACACATGATAAATGAATTAAGGACGCATGATGTGTATTATGAATACACTTAACAACTGGTGTGGTGGTAAAACTATAAAGGAAACGAGTAACGTATTTAGTAACAAATAAGGTTTTGAAAACCATCCGTTATGAGAAAAACCATACGTAAACTCTTAAGGAAAAACACGACACAATGGCTTTGGAAGGTATACACGACTTAAACAAATGTTTGCATGGGTAACACGACTAGTGTATAGGGGCTAACAAACGAAATATAATTGCTAAGACTATTTTCGAATCCTATATATGGTTAGAGAAACCAATGGACCTCTCACGATCCAACATGCCACGTTCGGGCCCAACCGGCCTAACGACCTATTAGTGAAGGCTCTCAACTTATAATTAAGCTCCCATGAGCTTATCGAGGGCTTATATGAAACATGAACCCGTAGGAAAGAATTAAATGTTTAAGAAAACTTACGGGTCACAAGCGGGCACAATAAGGCCGAACAAGCCCAACAGGCCCAACAGTAGGACCCACAGAGTGGTAATAAGCTCTACGAGCTTATTAAGGTGACCTACGAGCTTATTGAAACTTATATAGGCCCTTATACCCTTTAAAAACCAAATGAACCTTAATGGACCTTGGTACTAATTTTCAGTAAATGGTTGTTGGGCCAACGAGCCTAATAAGCTTAAAATAAGCTCATCCGAGCTTATCAATAAGCCAAATAGCTTAAGCAAACTTAAATAATCTTAACGAATGCATTTGTACTACCCGGACTAACTATAAAATTACCAGTATTAACCAGTATGGTACTACCAGTACGAATGACAATATTATTCTACCAGGAGTAACTAATATGCTACCCGTAGTAATGACTATATCTACCAGTAGTAACCATTATAGTACTACCAGACTAATGACAATATTATTCTACCAGGAGAACTATATGGCTACAAAGTAATAATAACTATATCTACCAGTAGTAACTATAAAGACCTAAAATTTTATTTTTGTAAACTATAAAGGACTAATTATGTAATAAACAAAACTAAAGGGTTTATCAGTGTAAATGTTTATATTTTTCAATGAAACCTAGGGACTAAAGTGTAATATCTAGAAGCTTAAAGGTATAAATGTTGATCAAAATTGAAATAATAGAAACGCTTAACAGAATCTTTTGAGATATTATAAAATATTCAGTGACAGTAAATGAGTTATTAATTTACGACTTAAAAAATAAGTATATATAATTACACGAAAATAATGACCGGTTTTCTAAGAGCCATCAAATCAAATTTTAATACATAAACACTACACTCACCAACAGAGGTTAACAGTAGTATATAAACTAGCAAATTCATTGTAGTTTTATACATTGAGTCTTTAAAGCCTAAACTTGAAGACATGAAGACTGGCCGTATTTACTGTAGCACGTAATTTGGAGGTGTGATTCATACTTGGATGATCTATATATCAATTTCTAGAGGACTATTCAGAGTCAGGTTAGTTCTAGCCCCATGTTTTACAATTATTTATAATGATTTTACATCCTTGGGTTGAGAACTGGCTTGTTTTTAATAAATTGGACGCAAGTGTAGCATTTTATACCATGATCAACTTGTTTACCTGAGTTACCATAACCCGATTAGTCCAAGATCATTTGAACTACGGTTAATAGCATAGATGTGATTGGGAATTACATAATGTGGGCGCTCAATGTTATGAGATAAGATCTATTATAGGGATTGACTAATCCCCGTTCGGAGTGCTAACAATCACCTACGAACGACGCATACCAATATCGAATTTGGGATGTTTAGGGTTACACAACATTCATTTACGGACACTCGCCTGAGCAAAATATACTTGCAATCACATATGTTCGAGCTTCTCAATGCCATGAGCTTATGAACAACGAAATTAATTTTTTATTATGTTTCGCATTTGTTGCTTAATCATTACACTTGAGAAATCTTTCGGTCCTACTATTGATTTACATAAACCTATGAATTCACTCAACTTTATTTGACGTTTTTAAGCATTTTTTGTTATGGTCGCAAAAAGGCAACGAGGTGCAATGATACCAATTGGAAGTCAATAATTGAAAGCGTCAACACTTAAATTTGGGGTCATTGATTACATTATTTGGGGAAAATTGTTTATAGAACCGCAATCTTTATTTATATTGTTGAACAATTTGCAGCAATGGGCATAAATTAACAGACAAGTATTTTGTTTAATCCAATTAAGCGTTTTTTTCCAATGACTACTTTAGTAGTCGTGATCTCAGATCTTGTGCTATTGAACCATAAGATGTAACAGCGCCTCGGATATTCAAACATTACTGCTGCATGCTCAATTTGAGGGTGTATTACAGATTTGGGTATCAAGCCTAGGTTGCAAGATGAACCAAGGTCAAAAGTATTTTGACATCGGACCTAATAACCATTCCAAACACTGTTTTCACAAATGGATTTGCGAGGGACATACATGCGTTACTTGTTTTACATCTAGCACATATTGCTTACATCAACATGCATTGCGTTAGCAATAGTATAGGGTACTGATGCTTACATGATTTGATATACGTTATATAAAGGATATTACGTATATAAACTATAAACAGTCTTTATTATTAAAGCTTACTCCAGACGATATCATATCGATCCTTCATATAAGTAATAGCTTATATAAGTTATTTGCATTTTGCAGTAAATCATGTCTTCCGCGACAACGCGTTACCCTACACTTCCGACATACCACCGACCAGAGCCCGGGCAGAGCCATAATGGAAGCCGATAATGCGAGGAGGTCATCTGAGGAGCATTCCACGGTCATCGAATTAGGATACGACAGAGCTCCCATACAGTCAGGAGCAGCCCAAACCATTACCGATACATACCAGGCCCAGAGCGAGGATCCACAGACACCCAAGCCAGTATCCACAGGACGAGGATGAGCGTGACCGTATGTTCGTCATAGGCAGAGGATCCGAGCTGTGTGCCAGAGCCTAATATACCCTGAGTACTATAACCATTGGAGGATGACAATGAGTTTTCATCTCGAGGAGCAGGCCAATCGTTCTTGTTGACCACCTACTGCTGAGTCACCCGGATATGTTACTAAGTCAGATCCCGAGGAGGATCCAGAAGGCGAGGTACGAGGATAGAGAGATAGAGATGGTCCGGTTTGACATCCTATGGAACCGGGGAGCTGATGGAAGGATGATGACTGACGGCGATTCATCTAGGGATGGAAGGCCAATGATGAGAGGGATGAGGATGATGAGGACGAGGAAGAGTGGAAGAGGAGAGCACATAGCTCCGGCCGATATGCTATATTCGTACCTTGTAGAAGAGCTGTTTTCCCACCTGAGAGAACAGAGCCTTGTTTATACAGACCACCCTCCCACTGATATTACTATTTGGAGGGCTGAAATTACCATCCACTCAGGCTTCCAAATGCGCCCTTCCACCATAGGCATAGTGAGAGACATCTGGCCATGACGACATCCATCACAGACATCACCACTCCTATCTCACTATCACCAACCTCTGCATAGCGTAAGCACCATTGCTAGTGTGCATGGCCCTGCTCCTGAGTACATTCATCACCTTTACTACCATCATCTGGGTGTCCAACCCAAATCCAGACACTCAGGATAACATCCACCCAGGCTCTCATTGATGCAGTTACTGCCGCATTACCACTACCACCATCTCTATACATACCATCACCTGTTGACCATAGGGATGATATTCCTGAGTCTGAGCAGCCTCCGCTCCCCCGTAAGAGGTTGTATTGTCCACCCCTAGGCTCCAGATACGAAGGTTGAGAAAATTCCACTGCTAGACCTACCAGGAGGTCGAGCACGGATAGATCTTAGTGATTTGTCAGCACGGTAGATGCAAAGAGAGGCAACATGGGATGAGAGATGATGGGTAACGAGATTAGGGATACTTGGGTAGATCCTGCAGAGGGCAGGTTCCATAGATAGCACCTATGACCCGTGGAGAGGTCAATAGCTAGGGTCACAGAGCTTGCTAGAGCTCCATGAGCATGGATACCAACACAGCATTGTATGCTTTACTAGCGCATGCTCAGGATAGTAGGTCTCGTATAACGACAGCAGTCGATAGTGAGACACGCAGCGGGTCATCTACTTATGGGGATAGGATGACTTTCCAGGAGACAATATGGGTGGTGGAGGAGGAGGCCTAACGTGCCTTCCCAAGAGAGGAGCTGGGCTCACTCGATCGGATGAGACAGGCGAGCGTCATTAAAAAAGCTTCAGACCCAGTTGGATCATGTGTATGAGCAACGCACAACGAGACCCATCTATCAGCTCATCAGACACAGCTACCAGCTGCAAGAGTACTCTCATTCAGACACAGGCATCCAGTACATGAGACTCGTTTTTATCAGAAGCAACAAAGTGCTGAGTCAGCAGCACTTATCGGCAGAGACTAACCGTGAACAGAAGGCGTCAGGCGACCAAATGGTAGAGACTCTCTAGTTAGTGAGATATAAAAGCGCGAGAGATGACGGCAACATGCCAGGCCGATTTGATTAGCACGTGCAGAGCCGCAGAGGAGAGCTAGCACAGCCATGACCAGTAGGCTATAGGATTACCAGATTCAGAGCCAAGATGCTTCTAGGGGATCATGACAGTCACATCTAGTGAATTTATGTTATTTTTTAGTCATTGAGCAGTCATTGTACATGCAAGTTAATTATTATGGGGTTTTCCCCGCTGCTACAACTCAGCATAGCCTTATATCTTTTGTATTGTACCGGTGTGCTTCGTCGACAACTATTTCATAGTAAAATTTTCAAAGTTATCAATGAAAGTAGGAATGTGTTTTATTTTGTACTATATAAGCCTCACCTCATGTGGTTGACTTTAACACGTCAAAACATTATTATATTATGTTATAAATATAACCTCATGTTTTGACTTTTGCGATCTAGATGAATCATGGCACCATAGCGACACAGAAGAGGACCAAATTACCATGCCTGTTAACTAACACCAACCCAAACAACATACTCCATAACATGCCGAAGCCAATGATTGACCAGCTCTTTTGCGAAACTCCACCACTGGAGATGGAAGCCACAGTTCGCACGGGGATAACCGAAGGAACGTGCAAACTGCTCGCCGCTTGGTTTTTTACACTTGGCTACTTTCATGAAGTAGTCAAACCTTTGAACTTCAAGGGACTGAAGGCATGGTCGGTTAAAACTCGGGGATTGAAAAGATGGAGTCAGTTTTTTTCAATATCAGTGTTGTTGCCATCGAAGATTCAAGTAAAGTTTGCGCCATATGCACTCTGTTAGTCTGCGTTATGACTTGGTGGGCGAGGTTAGATCGTAACATAGTGTCCAGCAGGCATGATGCCATGACTTGGGCTTACATGTGCTCCAGGAAGAAGATACACGGAACAAGTATTGTCCGCATGGTGAAATCAAGAAATTAGAAATTGGATGCTGTGGAACCCTATAGCGGTCAAAGGAAAGAAGTTCGTAAGCATACACTGAGACGTTCCAAGTAGGTTAAACCCTGATATGTACCAAGTTTGTTGCCAATGAAACCGAGAAGGTTGACAAGTACATCAGTGGACTTCCTGACAATATTTATGGCACACGGTCCAGTCTCCAAACCCAAGATTGGATGAGACAATTGAGTGCCAATGACTTGACGTATCGAGAAACTCTCCGTACCTATGACGCAAAGGCAATCTGACAACACGAGGAAGGCAGATGATTCATCCAGAAACAACCATGTCACCATCAACAACCCTTCAAGATGCTGCAAGAATGTCGCCCAAGGTCTACATATGTGGGACATGCGAGAAAGAAGCCGTAAGGGGGATCTTTGCCCCAAGTGCACCAATGTGCCATTGTTCCCAACCACAATGGCCCGTACACCCAGAGGTTGCCACAAAAGTCGCAACAAAGTAGGGCCACCTTTGCTCCGATTATCAGGAGTACTGGTAACAACAAATGTATGCAAATTTAACTTCAAATCGGGTCAATGGGGCAGCCCCCAAAGAATATGGTATATTTTGAGTGTGAGAGCACCAGGGTGCATTTCAAGAAGAGATTGTCCTAAGTTAAGAATAAAGATGGAGTGAAATGGGAATTGGAGACAGACAAGGCTGGGTTTATGCAGTTAGGAATGCAGACCAAAGGATGGGAAAGGGCACGGGAAACCCAGATGCCAATGTCGTCAACGGTACTTTCCTCTTAAATAACCACTATGCATCTATCTATATTCGACACTAAGGTGCGATGAAGCTTTAAAATCCATTGCATTTAGTTCTTTGATTAACATCGCCCCAACTCTATTAGAAAATAGTTATGATGTCGAATTAGCTGATAGGAAAATAGTCGGGATAGACACTATTATACGAGGTTGCACTTTAAATTTCTTAGACCATCCGTTCAACATAGATCTAATGCCCGTAGAACTGGGTAGTTTCGACGTCATTATCGGTATGGACTGGTTAAGAAGATGTCACGCCGTGATCGTGTGCGATGAGAAACTTGTGTTTCAAATGCCCTACGGGGGAATGCAAACAATTGGGACTTTTTTGTTGGCAAAACAAAAGTAGCAACGGGAAGAATCCGGATTTGACAGTTATATCATGTTCATAAGCTCAAGAGTACATGGCAAAAGGATGCCAGTATTTTTGGCGCACAAATATACCGCCAAGAAAGAGGAGGACAAATCGGAAAGGAAAACAAATAAAGGAACGATCCAATCGTCCGAGATTTTCCTGAATTATTTCCCGAGGACTTGCCAGGTCTTCCTCTGGCTCGACTAGTGGAATTCCAAATCGACTTAATTCCAGCAGCCGCACCCGTAGCTCGAGCACTGTATCGATTGGCTATCCATCTGAAATGAAGGAATTGACGTAAATTAGCAAAGAACTTTCTGACAAAGGATTCACATAAGGCCCTAGTTTTATCCTCACCTAGGGAGCCCCGTCTTACCTTTGTCAGCAAAAGAAGATTGGTCAGGTCAGGATGGTGCAATCGACTATCGTAGAGTTAAATAAAACTACAGTGGAAAATGCGTTATCCACTCCGAAGTGATCGAACCCATTTTTTGTTATGAACAACTTCAAGGATCCTAATCATTTATTCAAAGATAGATCTAAGATCGGTGATATCACCAGCTAGAGAAGCGAGAGCAAAGGATATTTCCAAAGACGCAATCCGGACACGTATGTCGCCATTACGAGTTGCCCCAGGATTGCCATTCGACTGATCAAAACGCACCTGCGGTCATTCATGGACCACACATGAACCGAGTGTGCAAGCCTTGGATAAATTCGTGCATTGTCTCTCATCGATGACATACTTCTTTAATCAAAGACGATAAAGATGCGACAGAAGAACATCTTAAGGAAATTTTGGAAATGCTTAAGAAAGGGAGCAGTTGTCTGCTGAATTTTTTCAAAATGTTGGAATTTTAGAATTCCTTGAAGCCTACAAATTCTCGTAATACATCATAGATTAGCAGAGGCATAACATGTGGATCCGCCAAGATAGAATCTATCAAAGATCTCTGGGCGTCTCCCAAGACACCGAACGAGTAAAATATCCACGCAATTTTTAGGTCTAGTTGTTACTAGCGAAGGTTCATGAAGGATTTTCAAAGATTGCTAGTCCAACTGACGAAACTTGACTCAGGACAAGAATCAAGTTCGACTGGGGGTGAATAAGAGAGAACGCTTTTCAGTTAATTAAAGCAAAGTTGTGCAGTGCCACCATTCTGGCTTTAACCCGAAGGGAGCGAAGACTTTGTAGACCTACTGCGATGCTTCGCACACAAGGGTCTACTTAGTTGTTGTATAAGGTAGAGAGAGAATATGTGATTGCTTAGCATCTCCACACAACTAAAATCTGCCATAAGGAGTAGAACTACACCACTCATTGATTCAGTAACTTGGATCGGTGATATTTTCTCTAAAAATATGGAGACACTATCTTATCGTAATCCTATTATCCACCGTGTTCAACCGCGACCATAAAAGCCTACAACACATTTTCGATCAGAAGGAGCTTACATGAGAGTCAGTCGCGTTGGCTAGAATTGAGCTGAAGTTGAGTTACTATGTGACATTCGTTATCAATCCAGGGAAGCGGCCAACATAGAGGCCTTCCATTGAAGCCCGTAAGGACGGATTGAGCCATGGCGGGTTCGAGCATAGTTAATTACAAATACTTGATCTTCCTAAACGAATATCTAGAAAGCTCAGATCCGAAAGCCCAAAAACCAGAGAACCTTGCTGAATAAGATTGTAGGCGGTATAAAATCTAAAGGGGATATACCCAAGGAAAGATATGCGGAACCCTACGTGCCGAATGTGGAATACTATGTTTATACGCAGGAGTGGTTTACCAATATGCTATGGAACTTAAGATCTGTGATTATGTACGAATCCCACAAGTCGATAATAATTCTATCCATCCCGTTTCGAAAAGATTGTACCAAGACTGCGAAGAAACTATAACTGGGAGTGGCCAAACATGAGAGGCAGACGAACATCCACCTCTGTTAGCAAGTACGCTAACATGTGCAATGGTTCAAGCGAACATCAACAAGTCCCCCGTTATTGCTAGCATATACCTGAGAAACCTCTAAATGGATAAGTGGGATAATATCAACGATGGATTGTAATCACCAAGCTTCCTAATTCATCGCCAAGGTTTTGACCCCAATCTGGGGTGATTGTGGATCGACTTACCAACTCTGTATCATGTCTCGCCAATGAGGGAAAATATCAATGTTAGAACAAATTGGCAATTAGTACTCCTGAACAAGGATAAGTAGCGGTGCAAGACACGGGATGCTGCCGTTCTTAGTCCGTATTGTTCTGTCGCATCGTGGAGATGGCGAAACATATTTAACTTCAAATGTCAAGATCATTACTCAGAAAGCTGGGGTACAGAATTACAGTATGAGCACTGTCGTATCAACCAGAAACAGACGACAGAGAGAGAGAGAGACCATTCAAAACTCTGAAGGACATTTCGCCTACGTGCTTCTGGGAGCTTGCTGTGCAAAATCGATTTGGCAAGCTTGGGTGTTAAACATTTTCCATTAGTCCGAGTTTACATACAACATCAGTTATCACGCTAGCATAAAGGCCGGCAACCATTATTCGGGCACATGATATTGGTCAAACACAATCTGAGAGTCGATCACCGGTGTGCTGGGCTGAGTAGTGACAGGAAGCCCAACCTGACTGGGGTCCGAATTATCCAAGAAACAACGGAAAAGATCGTTCTGATAAGCAATTAAGGATGCAAGCTGCTCAGATCGAACAAATGAGAGCTACACGTGCCGATCGGAAGCGGAAAAGAGGCAACTGGATTCCGAACGGGTTGGGGACACAAGGGTTATGCTCAAGGACTCACCTTGGAAAGGGTCATAAACGTTTGGTAAAGCGGGAGGCAAACTGCTGAACCCGAGATATGTTGGACCTCTTCAGGGTGTTTAGCAAAATTGGAAAAGTTGCAAACGAGCGCTGGAAATTCCCTCAAGAGTTTGAGCATAGTTCACCATACTTTCCCAGTGTTTCTAATCTGAAGATATTTACGCTGACGAACTTTTTTACAAGACCCCCACCCCAAAATGCTGAAAGAAGGAACTTTCAGTTATGACCGGATAATCTACCAGTTTGTGGAAAGCCCGTTGAAATCATGAACGGCGGAGGATCAAACGATTGAAGCGAAGGCCGAATACCATTGAGTTAAGGTTCGCTTACGAGGCACTCGTAGGGCTGGGCCTGCTAAGGTTTTCACCTGGGAAACGAGAAAGAATCGTTCCAAACAAAAAATACCCACAACTCTTCACAAACCGACATTCTCATTCCACTACGGAGGTCCACTTACAGCTTTTAGATCAAAGCTCTTTAACGGGGTTGGAAGACTGTAACATTTCACAATTTCAGTCCTTTTACGACACCTATTAAATTGATCACTATTTATTATGAACCGGAACGACGTTTACTTTTAATTTTGCTTTAGAGCTAAATCGCTAGACTAGAAAAACCATTTATATGTAAACGGAACAGCTCGAATAAAGCATAACTCCAAGGACTACATCCACCAAGAAATAAATCATTAATTAAGAAGAAAAATATTAACTTTCTGGCAGTTTTATTTTTATTGTCACGTAAAATGGTTATGTTTCGCAATAAATACATTTGGAGCATACCTCGTAAATACCTAGACCTACACTATACTCAAACCATATAATCCACGTTTGAAACCTTAAACATAAAAATTAAATCAAGTTTTGTATATGTTGACCTACTAAGGGTCCGGTACACACACCAACACACTAGAAAACTCGCTAAAGATCCCACACAAGTACTTGTAGCATCTACCTACTACTAAAAAGTCCTAATTGTCTCCACTAACCCGTCCCATTAGCACAGTGGATAATAACCAGATGAGAACCCCCCTTGCCCCCCTTTTTAGGTCACGAGGCAACATTCATAGAAGCTTTAGTACAAACGCTTAAGATTTACTAGTATCTTAACCAGAATCTTGTACAAATACTCTCATCTAATTAAGAAACATTGTACTTTGAATAGATTTCACAAACGAAGGGTAGATTAAAACTAGAAACTCAAAAACCATCTCCTAAGACACGATTTGGTACGATTTGGGGTTGTTTGGTGAAACTAGGAGAGATAAACTAGCTATTGGCATAAAAAAACTACACTCACACT
Source organism: Tanacetum coccineum (assembly GCA_026074375.1). Lineage (NCBI taxonomy): Eukaryota > Viridiplantae > Streptophyta > Magnoliopsida > Asterales > Asteraceae > Tanacetum > Tanacetum coccineum. The sequence goes on along the minus strand of BQNB010039452.1, from coordinate 5,628 downwards.
AACACTTTAAGCACACATACAACTCACCCTCACTCAAACCATAATTCAATATAACTCTCTTAACCTTATTTTATTCGAAGTTTTCAAACCGCAAATAAACACCTCCCTTGAATCTCATTCGAAGACACCACAAACAGTTCCCTAAGTTGTCATACCATTTATAAAGGGGTAATTATACACGAGCTAGGGTTAGGCAATTACAAAGTATTGAAGCTGGGATTAAGGTTGTATTGATCGCCTTTTTATACATGAGGATTTGCCCACATTACTATGCGATACCCTTAAAACAAGGCGCTAGAGAGACCTTTGTAAGTCTCATTCAAACTCATGACAATCGTATTTAAGCGTATATCTTTCGTAATGATAATGGCTTATTGGGCAAATGTATGTATGATAATTAGCAAACACTAGGCTTGAGAACACGCATGTGTAAAAGAATTAAGGACGCATGAAGCGATTATTATGACATAGCACTAACAACTGGTGTAGGGTTGCGGTACAGACAATCAGAGGAAACGCGTAAACGTGTTAGAAAACCAATAAGGTGATAATAACAAACCAATAATCCGTTATGAGAAAAAACCATACGTCTAACCTCCTTAAGTGAAACACAAACTACACACAGGGCTTGAAAGAGGTATACACGACTAAACAAATGTTTGCATGGTAGACACGACTAGATGTATGAGGGGACTAACAAACGAAATATAATTTGCTAAAACATTGTTACGAAACCTATAGTATGGTTAGAGAAACTCCATGGGACCTCTCACGCATCCCACATTTGCCGAGCGCTCGGGCCTAACCGGCCCAATGACCTATTAGTTGAAGGCTCATCAGACTCTATAATAAAGCTAGCCCAGTGAGCTTAATTAGTGGTTAGGTAAATGAGAAGACATGAACCCGTAGGAAAGAATCAACATGTTTAAGAAAACGAGTACGGGCCACATAGTGGGCCCAATCAACGGCCGAACAAGCCCAATAGATGCCCAACAGTAGAACCACGAAAGTGTAATTTAAGCTTTAGATACGGGCTTATTAAAGGTGACCTACGAGCTTATTGAAACTGTATATAGGCCCTTATACCCTTTAAAATCAAATGAAACCATAATGGACCCTTGGTACTAATTTTTCAGTAAATAGTTGTTGCGGGCCAACGAGCCTAATAACTGTCTTAAAATAAGCTCATCCGAGCTATTATCAATATAAGCCAAATAGCTTAAGCAAACTTAATAATCTAACGAATGCATTGTAACTACCACGACTGAACTATAAAATTACCAGTATGCTTAACCAGTAAGGTTACAACCCGTATCGAAATGGACAATAGTTACAAATGGGTCTACCCTAGGAGTAACAAATATTACTCCTCAAGCCGCTATAATGACTATCACATCTCCCATAGTAACCCTTATAGTACTAACCAAGACTAATGACAATATTAATCGTTCAACCAGGAGTAACTACATCACTTGACTACCAGTAGAAAGAGGACTATATCTGACCAGTATAACGATAAAGACCTAAATTTCATTTTGATAAACTTAGAAGGAACTAATTTATTGTGAATATCAAAACTAAAGGTTAACAATGTTAAAATGTTTATATATATATTAAACCAAGGGAACGCTTGAAAGATCTGTAATACCGTAGAAGCTTAAGGTATATATTAGTGATACAAAGTGAAATAACTATGACTAACGCTAAAGATTCGGATCGAATAAAATAATATATTCGGGCACAATTAAACGGAGTTATAATTTTACGACTTAATAAATAGATTTTATATTATTAAGAAAAGTAATGATTACGTTATCCACCCCAAGAGCCAAGCCAATAAAATTTCAAATACATATAAAAAACAAACAGTACACCACCTGACACAAGTGTTGTATAACATATATATATAAATAGCACATTTATTGAAGGATTAACATTTGATTCTTTAGGCCTAAACTTTAACTAAGACTGCCGATAATTTACCATTAGGTATATGAACGATGTGATTGCTAACTTGGAATATCCAATTTAATCAATTTTCTAGAAGGACTTATTCATCAGGTAGTGAGATTCCATCAGCCCGCCAATGTTTTACAATTACTATCAATGATTTTACCTCCCTGGGGTCAGAACATGCTTTATGATTTACAAATAGAGACCGAAGTCGGTGACATTTTATACCATGAATTACGCATTTGGTTCTCTACTAGCATCTGAGGTTGATCATAACCGCCATTATAGTACCATGATCATTCTACTATTTAATTGTGCATAGCTGTGATTTGTGGATATTCCATTATGGTGATAGATTTCAATTGTGCGCGAAATGTGTATTGTAGATAAGAATCTATAAAGGAATGGACAATCCCCGATATCGAGGGTGACTAGCAAACACCGTGGAGGACGAACGCATACCATGTTCATGAATCTTTGAGCGATGTTTGGGCATGCCCTAGAGTCAAGAACGGGGAGTTAGCACATCATATCACGGGACAGCCTCCGGATGGTGCTATGTATAGCTAGTGCATTCACATAGTCGAGCTACAGTGTCAATAGAGCTTAGAAAAACGTATAACTTTTATATGATGTTATGGCATTGTTTGCTTAATCATACACTTGGAAATCTTAACGTCTTACTATTGCGGACGTTTACACAACCCTATGAATTCAACCGAACTTTATTTGAAACGTTGTTTATATATAAGTAATCACTGAAGCATGTCATTTGTCATAGGTCAATACGGCACAGTGCAATGATAACATAGTGAGGAAGTCAATAATTTTGAAGTAGTCAACACTTCACTGATTTGCGGGATCCTTATTCTTTAACACAATTATGGGGAAAATATGTGTACATGAACTAACCCGAAATCTTTATTTATAATTGCTTGATAGCAACTTGCGAGCCTTGGAAGTGGCATAAGATAACAATACAAGATCTATTAATAATAATCCAATGTACTATTATTATCAATACTGACAATACCTGTTATCAGTGTCGTTCCTCTAAGATCCAGGTAAACGTGCTATAATCATAAATGTAAACGCCTCGTGGATATTACACAACATTTCCGCAAGCGTGCTCGATATTTGAGGAGAATTACATTTTTCTATATCATTTGTGTTATCATAATTGTCGAGGGTAGTCAAATTTGATCATTCTTAGTTTTAGAGTATAATAAAAGCTCGAGCCAAAGTCTCTCATCAGAAAACTCCCTTTTGTGTTAGTTTATTATCGCTAATGGATGCGAGGTTTAATATCGAATTCATAATTAGACTACCTAGATAACAAGAAAAAACCGATATGCCTTAAAAAATTAAAGCTCACTCGCGAGAGCGAGTGATCGATAACCCCTACCTACGAACGAGACCAATAAATGCCGGTTACTACTGTAGCCGTTAGCGTGATTAGTTAATAGGTAAAGACCGAAAATATAAAATAGAAAACCATGAATAACAAGACCACACATAATACAAAATGAGACGCACACAGCAGTTTATAATCAACTATAAAACTTAGCAAGTGGCGATTCTGCCTAGTATTTTATTTTCGAGCCGAGGGGAAAGAAGTATATTTTTTAGTGCAAAATCGATATTGAGTATCCTCTTAATTTTTCTTTGTGAAAAATGATGTATCTGATATCATTGCAATGATTTCATGAAGTTGAACTTAGCAAGTGGTAGTCAACACAACAGAGTGTAGTGGATATTGATCACAGTTGCTTGACCCGACATGTGTGCTTGGAACATAAAAATATCTCTTTAAGATCGTTAAAAGAATATTAACAATGGTGAAAAACTTATCTATAGGTAAATTCTGTCACCAAGCCAACAATAAAGGTTAGGGCGATGTCGATATAAAAATGACAATCCCAGAAAAGAAATGTGCAACTCAATAATGTTTTGAACTTCCGAAATTCAACAGAATCTATGTCTGGGTTGACAGATGCTCCCAAGTATGTGGTATGCCTAAGCATTTGAGTGTAACACCTTTGAGTTAACCAAGATAAAATGGTTTAGGGCATGGGGTCGACGCCCGTAATGACATGTTCCAAATTACGAGTTAATTGTTCAATTGAGAAAACAACTTTTACTCAAATAACACTAATTCAACTTACGTGTATTTCTAAGATCTATACCGAACGTGTTATCATGGACCTGACTTGGTCATAGGTAATAACAATTTTCATATCATTGGTTTGATGAATATAAAAGTGTATACCTACTTTGCCATAATGACTCAAACACAAGTGCAAACATGTGTAGATTGCAAAATAACAGATCGTCCCTTTTTAAATTGGTATGAAAGAAAAACAGGACCCTCTTGAACTAAATTCCAAACAGATGTGTGTGATTTCTAAAATCATAGCCGAACAAGAGGAGATAAACCTACTTTGTCCCTTTTAAGTTGATGATAGTACAAATATTGCTATGTTATTTACTTAAAAGTAAAGATGAAGCATAGATAAATATATCATTCTAATACAAGAATGAATATGAGAATCAACTAAATAAAAAGAATCGAAGGTAGTAGAAGGAGTGATAGGGGGAGGTGAAAATAATGTGTATCTCTAATTGGTTTGAATTCTTGTTTCACAACATGGGAATTAGACATGAGTTTCACCGCCTTATTTCACCACAACAGAATAGTAATGAGCTAAACGAAAAACCACACCTAGTAAAGAAAATGAGTAAATTGCCATGTTGATAACGTTTCGGGAGAACATGTGGGAGAAGCCATTTTATCGCTAAATTTATCTCTTATTGAGCGAAAAGATACATCCTCATAGGAGCGGAAAATAGGAAGGAGACCCCTTATGACTAATGGATGGCTAATGGATTGTAAGAAAACCATATTATAAATACTTACGAGTGTGGGGGTGCCTAGCCAAAGTGGTAATTAAGGCACCTAAAGCTCAAAAGATAGGACCCAAAACCATGGATTATGTATTCATTGGGTATGCTCATAATAACAGACGCTCATAACTAAATCTATGATGAAATATGAACTTATCATTTGAGATAAATTTATTGAATATGCATGATATTTACGTTAATTAGTAAATGACATACCAAGATGGCGTAAACAGGTAACGGCCATGTTTATAATGTGTGATAGTCAATTAAATTTAACAAAGCTCATATCACAATGTAAAATGGTAAGTCGAGACATATTCATCATTAACAGTGATTGGTGCGACAACTACTCTCAACTAAAGTTATCACGATTGACTACGTAAAGTCATTGGATAACATCGCGGATCCGCTTACGAAAGGCTTAAGCAAAGAGTTAGTTAGTGAGTCGTCTAAACGAATGTGGCTGAAGCCCTTAAAGGAATGAGTTTCTATAAAGGAAAATCTAACCCAGTTGATTGGAGATCCCAAGATCTGGGTTCAATAGGACAATCTAATCATAGAAATGTAGGGGAAGTCATTGTGGGGGAGTTACTTAATATTACAACTTCCTAGTGCATTCCTATAAAATGTGACTTATTAAGAGGTTAAACATATGACTTTAATGATTCAAGATGAAATCATAAAGCATAATGATTTAAGATGAAATCGTAAAACATATGTTTTTAATGATTCAAGATAAAATCACCTATGTGAGAGAGAAGTCGGGTCGCT
>BQNB010039451.1:34303-48058 GCA_026074375.1 Tanacetum coccineum | reverse complement strand
CATTAACACATAGTATTCATAGTCATTGTTTCTACATAGTCATTTGTATTTATACATACTGGCTATCATCCTTTATAGGATGCAAAGATCCATTCAGTTTAACTAGGAACCTTCAGGGGTAACGGGGGTTAGTGGTGTTAGGGTATAAAGTGGTGTAAGGACTAACATTGTTAGTCCTTAAGGAATAACGAAGTAAAAGTATAGGGACTAATGGTGCAAACAGTTTTAATGGGTTTATGCTTGGGCTTTTGTAATTGGGTCGGGTAAGGTTTTGGACTTTTAAGGGTTTCAAAACTTATTATAAGTAAGCTTAAAAGCTTAAGTCTTCTATATGCTTAATGGGCTGACCCGGTCCATTAGATGAGTGTGGGTTGGCCCATTAAGTATTTCTTCGATATCGGCTTCGTCTTTGACTTTTGACTTTTCGGTTGACTTTTTGGTTGACTTTAACTTTTCACGCTCTTTCCATTCCCGTGCTCGGTTTTGTCCGTTTTGGCTTGAATTTTGACTTTTAGTGAATATCCGATACCTGCACAGTATATAAAACAAAACACACAAATACAATGTACTTTTGATATGTTTTTAGTCTTTTAGGCATGTTTTCCTAGGTAAATGGTATGCGTAATTAAGCACATACTAAAATCCCCCAAACTAAACTATTGTCGTGTTCTCACGTAATGCCATAAGTAAACACTTTAGAAAACCAAGAATCTCAATCCCCCTCGAATAATTACCTCGAAAAGTAGCTAAGTGTTCATCAAAGGAAATTAAAGAATCATTAGTTTTGGAAAGCCCTGTTTTGACCATTTTAAAAAATATATTTACACTTATTCCCACACATATTTTTGTATTTTCCCCTTTTTCATTTTTTGTACTTTTCTTTTTAAGCAACTAACTAACATGTTTGGACTTTCGTTATTTTCATAACTTTTAGGGTCACAGAATAAGAAGCACTTTAATCCTAAAATGCCCAAAAAGGGTAAATTTATCATCCCTGATTTTTAACTTGTCCCAAACCAAGCTTGAAAACAAAATCACCGTTAAATATAAGTTAAGATGCTAACACTACTCATACTTGTACCTTTTGAAACTTTTCACTCCCGACAATTATTATATCTTAGGTGAATGTGCTTATTTCGAAATTCAACCATAGATCAAACGTTTTGCAAAATTTCTATGCTTCACATTCTACCCAAAAGTAATGAGTTTGAAGGCGAGATTATCCCATGTAGCGACTTTCGTCTCGGCACATCCTAGCCGAGACCGACTTAGGTGACCATGCTTTTGACACCCCACAGAGAATAGTATCGGAACTCACGGACCTTCGGTTTCAAAAACTCTTAGGTTTCCCATATATACATAATTTATTTAGAAAAATTATAACTTACAACGACATAGTCTTAGTTCGAAAGCATATTTAAATTTAAGAAAAAGAGATTTTCCCTATATTTATTAAATCACACTTAAGATTTATATAATTATACTTATACCTTTTAAACGAAGGAAATCCTCGACCTTTTTAAAGGCTGCAACATCGGTTGTGAGCCGGCAAGATGCAACAAACTTTTATCAGCCCACAGTTTTTATTATTATTACCTCATTTTTCATTTTTTAACATATATTACCACAATATAGAAAAAATTTCTTTTTAGAAAATTTAAGTATAAATTTGAACTAAGACAAAATAAATGTTGAATTCAAAAATTGTTGATTTAAGTTTAATTTTTGAAAAGAGCACGTATTATTAGTCCGATTGGAAACTTATGGGAGAAAAGGCCACAAACTACACTTATGAGCTCTTAAGATTTCCAACTAATCCTTGTTTAACATCTAACTCATAATTAACTCTATCATTTCTCGTTCTTCGCAAATTTAAAATCTTTAATAAAAAGATTTGCGAATGCTTAGTCTAAAAGTTAAGGGCCAAGCTAGAGCTTAACACGCTCGATCGAGTCAAAATTTATTCTTATTCTACCCAGCAGGAAAGTCAACATTGTGATAAAAACACTTATTTTATTTTAGAAAATTTTTAAAATTTTTATTTTTTTGTTGGTAAAAACGGGATTACGTGAAAACAACAGCTGCAGGCATAGTCAAATCGGTAGACCCCCCATACTATAATTGATTGTAGCACTATAGTTTTGATTGTAGCACGGTTCCGGCTCATAGACAAGCGGTACCCGTGGTGGACAATCATAATCGTAGTGAGAATTGTTCCCACATAACTCATACGAGTATGTCAGGGGTTGTGGAGGTGGGTAAGAAAAATCGGGTGTTTCATTATAAGAATAAGGATTTGGGTCATAGACAAACTTATTTCCGGATCCTACACTGCTACAGCCCAGACAGTTTCCATCATTAAACGGACCTCCACACCACGAGCAACCCAAATGATTATACGAAGACATGTCAAAGAATTAATAGGTAGAGGATTAAAGAAGATAAGAAATATAAAGAAATAGAAAGACTAAAAGAGATATTTTTAAGATTTTTATTAGATTATTAAAATAAAAATAAAAATAACAAATATTATTGGAATTTTTTTGTAATAGTTATAAAAGAAAAGAAAATAAAAATATAAAAACATAAGACGAAAAACTATTTTTGATTTCTTTAAATATTTTTATAGTACGAAAATAAATACTTTCGAAGGAAGGAAATATCTCAGGCACTAAATTCAAGCCCACGTGGAAACATCGTACACTTTCCCCTGGCAACTGCGCCATTTTGGGATTTTGGTGGTATATAAAGGATTACGTGCAAACAACCGGCATGATAGCACGTTCAATCGATAGTCCCCCCATACTAGATTGGAAATTGTCCTCAATGTTTTAAGAAGGGTCTCTAACGTGAATACTAAAGCCGTTTTATTAGGTTTCTCAAAGATAAAAGTTAGTCGATAAGTAAGGATATTGTTATTCCTTATATTATGCTAGGAGTGAAGCTCCGAGTGAACAAAGGACAAAAACCACGAGCAAAAGAGGCTTCATAATCTGGGGCAATCCAGAACCTAAACAAACCACAAAACACGGCAAGGACGAGGGAGCTCTAACAACACATTAGTCCCAGTACTAAGTATATAATTATATAAGGATAAGCATGGGTTGCCACCCACGAAGCGCTTATTTTTGTTAACCGAGTCTTGAGCCTGACTCGATCCCCCATACTTGAGTTGGTCAAGGGGGATAGAAATAGAGATACGAAACATCCAAGATAGGACTGTCCCCTCCATGAGTCATCATCGGGCTTTCAGAAGAAAGCAGGAAAGTTTTAAAGCCACGATGAGATAAGAGATGAACTTTGTCCTCATTTTCGGATGAAAATGGAAGCAAAGTGTCAAACATTGGAGAAAGGGTTAGAAGGGTGGGCAAAACATTGGCCACAAATGTACCCTCCTATAACCACACCTCACGATGAATTAAAGTTCTTTGTCGATTATCAGAATATATCATTATTTTGTAAAACTCCCGTATCGGTCAAAGTTAATTCATCATCCGGCGGTTTCGCAGGAGGCAGAATGGGGATTGATGGAACATCAAAATGTAATGAACTCATTTTTCATGAAGTGAAGGGGGAATCATTGCTAAACAATTTCTTCAAGGAAAATGATATCCCACTTATAGCGTCATAGTCATATTGCAATGCAACGGTGGCATTGAGAATCATCCGGAGTAAGACATATATCGTATCCTTAATCGAGAGAGTCACTTATCCTCAACGGGATAGAGGAGGATGGAGAGAAAGATTCGATTATAGCATCAGAATTTTCAGAATTAAATTCTTTCGGGGGTCGAAGGGGAATGATTGATATTTAACAATTTCTCAACAGACGAATTTAATCCTCAGGATCAAAGTGGCTTCATTATTTTCCGGGTGGAATTAAAGCGATGTTGAGCGAGTGCACCGGAAGAACTCCTCGAAGAAGAGAATCGATCTTAGGAGAAGAACTAAATCAAAGTTATCTTGATTAGCATAGATGCTATAAGTTCAAGACTCAGCATTAAAGTGATGCGGATCTATCTTAGTAGAAATGATTTCTTCATCAAAAAGAGGGTTTGAATAAATTTCCTTCGGAATGTCCTCATCAGGAAATGACTCGTCGTCACTAGAGGAAAAATCATCGTCAGCATCAAAAAGAGGATTAGAGAAAGTTGTAAAATTATCACAAACGGGCACATCACACTCAATTTCGATATCGGAAAAATCCTTGGACTCACTTGGGATTGGGACAAGGTTCTCAACATTAGACTTTATTAATTCCTCCAATTCCGTTTTCGGAATAGTGCTAAGATGCTCGTCCCCCATACTTAGAGAGTTATCGGGCTCCTCGGTTGGTAAGACGGTTGTGATTGCAATAGTATACTCCTCGTCATCATCTTCGTAGAAGGCAGGACAATTCCAGTTCGGAGTATTAATATAATCTGCCAGCTCCTCTCTAATAATTTGCAAATCGTTAAGAAGTTTATGAAGTCTTTCTCTACAAGCAAGCTTAATTTAAAAAAAATTCTCCCAGGCTAACAATAAAACCTTTGGCATTTCTCTAAAAGATATATGATTAAACTTCTTTAAAAAAGGTTTGTATAGATTTCATTAGGTTTTCTCTGGCTTGCAAAATTTCCACACTCGTTTCTTGAGGAGGTTGATGAATGACGGGAAACTACGGGGGTTGAAATTGGTCAAAACCAGAAGAATTAGAATTATAGAAATTTTGGTTCATCGGTTGACACAGGAAAGTGTCATGAGGACCCCCGCAGTTCTCACAACGAAAATATTGTTGTGGGTAACTCAGTGAATTTTGTGAGTAAAAATTATCACTATAGTTTTGATTGTAGCACAGTTCCGGCTCATAGACAAGCGGTACCCGTGGTGGACAATCATAACCGTAGTGAGAATCGTTCCCACATAACTCACACGAGTATGTTAGGGGTTGTGGAGGTGGGTAAGAAAAATCGGGTGTTTCATTATAAGAATAAGGATTTGGGTCATAGACAAACTCATTTCCGGATCCTACACTGCTACAGCCCGGGCAATTTCCATCATTAAACGGACCTCCACACCACGAGCAACCAAAATGATTATACGAAGACATGCCGAAGAATTAAACGGATAAGAGGATAAAGAAGATAAGAATTAAACGAAATAAAAGAGAATATTTTTTAAGATTTTTATTAAGATAATAAAAATAAAAATAAAAATAAAAATATTTTTGGAATTTTTTTTAATATTTATAAAAGAAAAGAAAATAAAAATAAAAAAAATAAGAAGAAAAATATTTTTGTTTTTTTATAAAAAACGTTAACGGGAATTAAAAACGCGACTCTAAAACCTAAATTATCAAATTTAAACCCTAAAAATCAAAATTTTTAAAGGTCCTAAATGATTAAAAATAATTTTAGAAAAAAGAATTATATTTTTTGACTTTTATTTTATTTATTTTGAATTAAAAACTTATTTAATTTAAAAAATCAATTAAAAATACTAAACTAATTTATAAAAATCTGGAAAAATTATGAAAAGTACTTTGAACTATTTAGAAGCTAAGAAAAATGCAAACTAGAATAAGCCCTACGGATAAGCTGCTAAATAAGCTCATATAAGTTGCTAAGCATAAAACTAAAAATGACTCTAAATATTAAATGAAACAATACATTTATGAAAAAGACCCAAGGGCGAGTTGGCAGTGTGTGATGTTGTTAAGGTGTTGGTGTGTGAAGGGGAGGTCACAGGTTCGACCCCTGTGGCCTCTCTTTTTTATAAAACATTTTTTTGTTTTCTTTTTTAAAAAGTTATAAAATAAGAAAAAATGAAAAAATTTAAAAAAGGAACTTTTTATAAAACTTGAAAATAAGCTAGTAATAAGCTAACTAAAGTGACAGTTTTGGCTTTTTTAACTAAGTTACAATTGCTAAACTGTTTGGCTTATTTAGACCCAATAAGCACTCATAAAGACAAATAAGCTAAAAACATATAATAAGCTACACCTAAAAAGCACTAGGGAACAAGAATAAGCACTTAAAATAAGCTGAAAGAGGCTTAAAGCTTAAAGACAGAATGCAAATATAAGACAGTTTAAAAAGAATTTTGACAAACTTTAAGCTAAGAATAAGACTAAATAAGCACATGGCATAAGCTACAAAGCAAAAACAAATTAAGTTTAAGACTCAATAAGCACATAAAATCAAAAATTAAGCAAATAGGACAAGAAATAAGCTAGAAAAAGCAAAGACTAAGAAGCTGTTTTTAACTAAGTACTTGGTTTTTAAAAGACAATATAGCTATTTCCAGACCTCAAATAAGATAGAAAAAACAAGCTAAAATTCAAAATAAGCTTAAACAGATTAAGTTCACCAATGAGCTTATGTTTTCCATTTCAAGTTTTAAAACCTACTTTAACTAATCTAAATTTAAGATTGAAAAATGGCTTTTAAAAACTTTAAAACTGAAAATGCACTTGATAGATTTGAGTTCCAAAACCACAATACAAAAGTACTCTTAACTATCTTTTTCCTACTGCATTTAAACTCTAAAAGAACACTAAACAAAGGCTCAAAACAATCTTTTAAACGAAAATCTATTATCAACAGTTTTTAAAACTTCCAAGACCATAATTTTAAAGGACTTGTATCTCAACCCTTAAAACTTGATTTTATACTTAAAAAACTTTTAAAACTGATTAAAATAACTTAAAAGAGCTTGACAAATTTAGTTTAATGACCAAAAATAGTTTTACATCCCTTTTGACCCATTTCACCTCTTAACCCAAACACTCCTTTAAGTATTGATAATCTATTTTAAAGCTAATTTAAATTGGAATAAGCCAAAATCTTTGAGAACAGATAACCAACAATCAATATTAAGCAATATTAAGCAATTTTTAACAGAAGATAAGCACTTTTGAATAAGCAAACTCAATAAGCAGTTTTAAGCTAAAAATCACAGTATGTACATGAAAGAAAGCTTACACCAATATAAGTTCTAAACTAAAAATAAAGCATCAGAGCTATATAAAGAATGAATAAGCAAATTACAAGGCATAATAAGCACATTTAAGGAATAAGTAAATAAGCAGATAGCAGTGAAAACTTGTAAAAGGAAAATGGAATAACCTGCATTCAATAGCTTATAATGAAGAACCTAAAGCTCTAGGGATTCAGCTTGTTGTCAATAAGCTGAATCCAAACCCATAAGCCCATCCATGACTGGCTTATCATCCATTAAGCTAGAACTGAGTAACTTCCAAGCATTTTTAGATTTATAAAGGTAAAAGAGTAAAAGAGACAATTTAAGCTTAAAAAGAGATTTTATTAATAACCAAATGATTACAAAGCTGTTTAAAATACAATAAGCAAAATAAGCTAGAAAATAAGCTGAAAGTAATTTTACACTACTCCTAAACTAAATTACACTAGATGATTTCACAGCTTGATTTCTAGTCCTATTTATATAAAACAAATGAAGAGGAGCTTCTTGATCTTGTGTTTGTTGTGTGACAGGGTCGAAGTCTTCAATCTCAACCATTAAATAATCTTGGTCACTAAGTCTAGCAATTACATCTATTGATTTTGTCCCATGTCCCTTCCACCAATCAGAAATCAAGGGATTGCTAGCGTGGATGTTGGCAGTTTGTGAAGGTGGGGTAAGTGAGAGTGATGGGTTTGTTTGATGGAGCAGGGGTCGAGGAAAAGGATGGATGAATAGTAGTTATGGTGTGTTTGTTTTGGTTGATAACAAGGTTAGGGGACAGGGTAACAGGGTTAGTGTATGGGGACTAATGGTGTAATTGGCTAAAGACTAGCAATGTTAGTCCATAAGGACTAACGATGCAAACCCAGTAACTTGTGGTGTAAAGGTTTTTAAAGGTTAAGTGTTGTTGGGCTTATATTTGGGCTGGTTAAGATTTAAAGGGTTCTTGGGCTTTTTAACTTATAAGACTTGATTTTAAGGGCTTAATGGGGTGATCCGGCCCATTAGATGGGTGCGGGTTGGTCCTTTTAAGATGCACACGTCTTTTGGCTTCGACTTTTCATGCTCTTTGATTTTGACTTTGGCTTTGACTTTTCACGCTCTTTCTATTCCCGTGCTCGGTTTTGTCGGTTTTGGCTTCATTTTTGTCCTTTAGTGAATATCAGTTACATGCATAGTATACAAAGCAAAACAAGCACATATTTGGCATTTTATGTCGTTTTTTGGTCATTTAGGCTCGTTTTAATAGGTAAAAGGTATGTGTAATTAAGCACATACCATTCCCTAAATCAACTTCTGGTTCATCTTCATCACTAAAGAACTCAACATGAGTGGCTTCAAGTGTATGACTAGCTCCCATTGTGAACATGTCTTTAGGGCTATCTTGATCATATGAACTAGCAGTATTAATGATGATCAACAATGTTAGATTAAAAAATGACCTGTATAACTTCAAGACTCAGGCAGTATTAAATGTTAATCCAATAGTATTAACTTCTTTAGGACTGCTATCATCTTCATACTTGTCTTTTTCATCATTCTCATTATCTGGACCATCTTCAACCTGCTTTTGATCATCAGCAGCAGATTTTGGTTCACCATTATCAACATCCTTGGAAGGTGAATCAAAGTATGAAGCATCTTTCCAAATTGGCATCACAATGCAATCTTGACTGATTTCTTCTTTCTCTGTAGATGTACCTGCATTAAGTTCTCCTTGGATACCTGCAGATTCATTAGTGATTGTTCCTGCAGCAATTGGAACATAATTCATAGATTGGGTTAGAGAATCAATATCAAACAGCTACTTTGGACCATTCCCTTCTATCATAGGCTTATTCTCTAAGAACCCAATATGCAAGTTTTCTTCTACCCTCCTGGTTCTTATGTTGTATACCCTAAAAGCTTTACTACTCAATGAATATCCAACAAAGAAACCTTCATCACTTTTTCCATCAAACTTGCCTAAACTGTCTAAAGTATTAAGAATGGTAACATGACATCCAAATGGTCTCATAAAGCTTAGAGCTGGTTTAAAACCTCTAAAAAGTTCATAAGGTGTCTTGTTATGAGGCTTGACTACTAAGACTCTATTCTGTACATAGCAAGCAATACTAACTGCTTCAACCTAAAATGTGTTAGGTAACTTAAAGTCAGCTAACATTGTTCTAGCAGCCTTAATTAGTGTCCTATTCCTCCTCTCAACCATACCATTTTGTTAAGGAGTCCTAGCTATACTGTATTCCCTTTTAATACCTTTTTCTCTGCAAAAATCATCCATAACTTTATTCTTAAACTCTGTTCCATTATCACACCTGATTATTTTCACTTTCTTATCCACTAGGTTTTCTATTTCTTTGATAAAATTCTTAAGAATCTCACTGGTTTCATCCTTAGATGCTAAAAAGAAAACCCATGTAAACCTGCTATAATCATCAGTGACTACTAGCAATACTTCTTTTCATTAAACTACTCATAAAAGTTGGATCAAAAAAGATCCATATGAAAGCATAAAACAAATGGCTTAGTGTAATGGGATTTTAGAACTTTAGACTTTCAAGATGCTTGGTGCCTTACCTTTAAGACACAAGGCAACACAAGTTTGGTCATTTTCAAAACGTTTTGTAGGCAATCCTCTTACAAGATTATCCTTAACAAGCTTGTTTATGTTCTTAAAATTAATGTGACCAAGTCTCCATAGGCAGAGCATGATTCATCTGATGTAGCCTTTGCAACAAGACAAGTTAAACTCTCTTTAGGAATAATGTTCTTCATATCAAAACTGTACATATTGTCTTTTCTAGGAATTTTAAGAAGAATCTGATTTTCATCAGGTAACTTAAAATTAGGAGATAAGACAAGACATTCAGTGTCAGTAAAAAGGACATAGTTCTTTTTGTCACACATCTGTGAGACACTAAAAAGATTGAATTTTAACTCATTGACAAAGTATACATCTTTAAAATCAAGACTATTAGTTTTAAGTGTTCCTTTACCAGAAATTCTACCACCATGTGCTCCTCCCCCAAATGTAACATAACCTCCATCAAATTCCTTGAAATCTGAGAGATAAGCTATGTTCCCAGTCATGTACCTTGAGCATCCACTCTCAACAAATCATGTGTCATCCTGTTGTGGCTTGCCCTACACATAAAAATAAAGAGATTAGATTCCTTTGGGAACCCAAGCCATCACTGACTTGGATATGCCTCGTGCATTAATGTAATTATGTTTCTTCAAGGTGATTGATGCACTATTAGGTTTGGTAGGTCTCCAAACCCAACATGCTGAGGCCTTTATAGCATTTGCCTGATTAACCCTAACAACATTAACAACTGCAGAATTTGGCCTAGCAGTTTTAACTGCTTTTGGCCTAGCAGTATTAACTGCTTGTGCCTTGGCAGTATTAACTTTTTGGGTAAACCACTTTTTTTTTGTTGGTAATATTTGTTTTTGGTTGAAGGGCCTTCTTACAGTTGATTGTGCTGTTTTTGAAAAACGTAGCATTGGTTTTGCACTAAGACAACTATAGATTTGGGATGAGCAGTATTAACTGTCCTGGCAGTATTAAATAGTTTTAGGCCAATTTTCATTAAAACTGCTCTTAGAACCATGTTCCTTTGAGTATTAAGGTGAGTCCTTTTGGTAGTATAGTTGTAGTTTACCCATATGTATAGTTTATTATACTTTATAACCATCCTTCTCTTTGTTTGGTATTTACAATGAGCCTACACATTATCAAAACTCCCACAAATAAAACAAGCTTTGTTATACATCACAAAATCACTTCCTAGTTGATTGGACTTTTGTCCATTCTAATTTCTTTGATTCCCCCTAGGAGTTGGATTCTTATACATCTCAGCCCTTACCTAACTGACTTTTTAACTGGTTTTTCATGATTTTTAGGTTTGACAAACTCTACCTTTTTATCAGACAGGAAAAAAAAATTTCTTTATCAACATTAAGTGAAGACTCAACAAAGCTAATTGTGTCTTTGGATATAATTTTTTCTTTTTCCTAAGGAGTCATCGGAATTTCATTGAATCATCTAATTTTTTTTATCACATACAACATTAGACTTTTGATTACTAACCTCAGAACCATAAGCTTTGAATTCAGGCTCTTTGTGAATGCTTACAAGTCCATGAATAATGACTGATCAAGCTTTTTAGGTCTATTATAGATTAAAGGATAGGGTGGAGGAACAGTATTATACCCCAAACCCTTTTTACTTTTGTCAGTTATCTGACTCCCTAATAACTTGTCTAGGTCTTTTTAGGCTTTATCAAATTTCTCAATTTTAAATTCAATGCCCTCTTTTTCTTGCTTAACTTTTTCAAACTCACTTTTAAGTACATTTATTTCATAATCTTTGCAAGCTACTTCCTTTTAAGAACTGCAACTTCTTTACTAAAAAGAACCTCATTCTTTCTATATGTGATAAGTTGTTCTTCTATAGTTGCTAAACCTCTTTTATAAGTAGCTGCTGTAAATTCAATTTGATTAAGCTTAACAATCAAATCATCACACTGTTTCTTAAGAGTTTCATAGTTTTTTAGACATGTTTTAGAGCAAGTTTTATCATTGTATACCTCAGAGTCTGAAAACGCCATTAGAGCCATGTTTGTCTGAACATGTTCTTCCATGTTACTCTAGTCAAAACCTACACCATCTATAGCCAACATTGCCTTTGAAGATGTGTCTTCATTGTTTCCTTGCTTCCTAGTGTTGTCTTGATTTCTGAATTGACCCTCTTTGTTCTTTGGTGCTTTATATTCTCTGGCAAAGTGTCCCATCTTATGACAGTTGAAACACTCTACCTTATTTATCATACCCACCAGTATCATTAGCATTAATTAAAAAATTTCTTGCCTGTCCTCTGATAGTACCTCTTTGCCCTCATACTTAGCAGAGAGAGCTGCCACTTCAAATCCATTACTTCCAGATCATCTTCATGAATTTGCCTAAGTCTTGCTGTAAGAGATTAGAACCATTAGGATTTTCAATCATGAAAGCATTACACTAGCTTTATCACTGAATCTAGCTAGTACTACTTGAGAATAGTAGTGGTTAACATTAGGGCTATACGTACTACTTCATATGCCAGGTTTATGCTGTTTAACATCATTAGTACTGCTTAGTGCTTGGAGCAGTCAATAAAGGCAATGTTTTGAGCACCACTACTACTTGCACAACTGATTTCTTTACTTTTTGTTCCCAATTATTTTGAATTCTGTTGTACTTATCATCGATGACTCATTGTGTTTAATTTCCTCCGTATTCTTCCAGACTACAACTGTGTATTCCACTCAGGAGCAAGCTGCTCAAAAAATTTTAAATTTAAGTCTTCTTGAGCGATGACCACACCCAAAATTGCAAGCCTACTAACAATCTTTAGGAGCCTATTAAAGATAGAGTCAAGAGACTTTGTGCTTGATGCACTAAAATTTTCATATTGTTGCTTCAAAAGTTGTCTTCTATGTTTTCTTAGTGGCTTCATTACCTCTAAATCGTGTTTCGATAGCTAGACACAACATTGTTTTAGCATCAGTGTACTGAATGAAAGTAAGTTGATGTTCAGTGGGAAGAGCCAATGAGTAGCAAGCTTCTATCCTTCACATCATTCTTCGTGTTGGTCTTTTCTTCAGCAGTTACAGGTACTAAACTAACTTTATAACTGTTATAGTACCATTATAATTGTGCTGTTTGTGGTACAGACACCTATGAGTTACCATTCTCTATGACCTCCCATAGAGCATAGTCTTGTACCTGGAAGTATTGCTTGATTCTTATCACCCATCATCTCATACTCACCTAGTTTGAGTATGGGTAGCTTAGCAGTAGTATTACTATGTGCAGATTCAAATTTCAATAACTTCTAGATCAAAGTTTCAGAACACAAGGCTCTGATACCACTTGTTGATCCCAACTAGATCTTGCAAACCTTATAAAAGGGTGAGTTGTATTGAATAGATTCAAGACAACTATGCTAGAAACTTTGTTGATACTAAGAGTATGCGGAATCTACTCTTTAGTACTTAGAAGAATATGAATGTAATAGTAAATTATGATGCAGTAGAATGAACAATAAATATAACCAAAAAGCTTTAATATTATAATGATGAATAATACGAGTACTCTGTCTAGTACTAGGGTTTACAACGTTGAAGCTATGAATGTGTCTATCGAGATGTGTTTACAACCATAACCTAAGATCTCCTTTTATACACCAAGGAGTCCTTTACAAGATCCAAATCTTCTAAACTTATATAAGATATCTACGTATCTTCTAATTATATAAGATATACACAATAAGTTCATACATATCACTTCATACATTTTTATCATTCTCTGACAATTGTAATCTTCATGCAGCAGTACAAAGTCTTTCAGCAGTACTAAGTTTAGTACTGGTAGTACTAACTTTCTTCTGGCAGTACTAACCTAGTTAGTACTGGTAGTTATATTCTGAGCAGTATTAAGTTCTTGGACTAGAAGTACTAACTTGTGAAGATTTATTCTTAACAATCCTCCCCTAAACTTATGATTTACCTTTAAATCTCAAGTTTCTTCTGAATCAAATCTTCTAGTCTGCACTGCTGAGGATGCTTCCAATCACATTTCTACTACTATAATTGTGACTTGACAAACCTGATGAGCTCATAACCCATATCACTTTGCATTTTTGACAGAATATCTTATGACAGAGGATATTTCTTTTCTACCATCATGTGAATCACAAAACCAGTATCCATTAAAAGCACATGAACTCCACAAAAATTATGTAACTTC
>BQNB010039451.1:0-19496 GCA_026074375.1 Tanacetum coccineum | reverse complement strand
AGTACTAACCCCAAGTTAGTACTGTTAGTTAATACTGGTAGTACTGCAAGTTAGTACTGCTGAGTTTCTTTTGCTTTGTTTAGTATAATTGCTTTTTGATTTTGCTTATTTAGAGTTAGTTTAGCTTATTTGATTTGTCTTCAGCTTATTTGAACTTTTTATGTCTTAGTGTAAAAGGTTTAAGTGTTTTTACCATTTCTAGCTTTTATTCTTGTTCCAGCTTATTTTCTTTGCTCATTTTTATGTGCATTTGCTTATCAGTTTTAGTGCCCAATCACATTCTTGTCATTTTCAAACACCAATCATCAATCGTGTCTCGATTTTCCATCATTAGCCTCGTTGGGACAAAACGACCCGGGAACACCCTATACTGCTTCCGGTTTCATTGCTCTCGCGGGATTCTGATCCTTATTGTGTGTTGATATTTATCGGTGCATAAGAAGGAGTCTAGTTTACGCGGGTCAAATTTTGGCGCCGCTGCCGGGGAGGCTTAATACGATTACCGCGTACGTATTGATAATTTGTGTTTAAATTTGTGAATATTTTCTTCTATAAAAACATAAAAAGTACAAAAATATTTTTCAGTTTCTTTTATTAGTATAATTATCATCTAAAAACAAAAGAAAAAACCAAAAATATAAAAACATTTTCCATAAAAAGAAATAAAATTCACAACTTGGTAAAAATACCAAAATATAATATTCTCAATTGAGGTATTATCATAATAACTTCCGGTGAACTTATTGGTTCCCAAATCGAACAAAAGATTCAAAAACTTGCTATTTGTGTCTCTTACGACCGAAAAATCAAGCCAAAAAAAAATGCCTCAAAATGAGCACGGACTAGCAAAGGTGAAAAGACAAAGTCAAATCGAAAGCCAAAGTTATAAAAATGCCAAATGGTATCACTCGAAATGTCAAAGTCACGACCGAAGCCTTTAAACGAAGAGAAGTGTTAAATCCCCCCCCCCCCCCCCCCCCCCCCCCCCCCCTCCCCCACCCCCCCCCCCCCCGCGTACGTCTATGGGCCGGGTCAGCCCATTTACACATTACATGAAGACTAAAAGGGCCTTAATACCCTTTTATACAAAGAAAATGCCCAATTCCCTATTTACCCAAAGAGGCCCAATCTGCCAACAAAATGGCCCAACACATTTAATAGCCGTTAGCCTTTAAACTCCTTAACCCTTAACTTTCGTTTAACCACAAGGACCGTGAATGTAATCACTCATATAACTATCGAGGGCCATTTCTGCCAAAGTTTCAAACTGTTAATCCCACATAGACTTTTTGCAAAACACAAGAAAATGAGGGGACTCTTTTTGCCAAAACAAAAATTCCACCCTGCCCTTATAACTCAAACGACACTACACCCGTCTTTCTGCCAACACCATTTGGCTACATCATCATCTCCTCGGATCATGTTTCACCGTTCTTTTATTCCATTAACTGCCAAACCAACAATAACCTTAACTCCCACTCACTCCACTCACAAATAGCCAAAGCATGTTGGCAAATCTTCATTGCCCCCATGGCTGTCAAAAAAGGTGCTTGATGAAAGAACATGGGGACAAAGGCAATTTGATGGCTGAGATTGGACTCTTGTTTCTCCTCACTAAGAAAACACAACAAACACAGCACAAGGAAGCTCAAGACACTCAGGGTTTTAGTATAAATAGATGCTTATGTATTTTCATTTAGGGTGTCGAATTTTTTTTTGTATAAGCAACAACTTGTAATATCAAAAATGTGTCCATCTTTAATATATTGTCTTTTAATTTAAATGTCATTTAAATTCTGTCTTTAAATTTCTTGCAATTTAATTTTATGCAATTTACTACTTTCTTGAAAAAACTTGTCACTTTACTTAACTTGTCTTGTAAACACTAGTTTAAGCTCACATATAAGCTATTAAGTCCTTAACAGCCTATATGTAAGCTTGTTTTAATTTTTTGTCAGAAAACTCAAAAATCCAAAAAATATCAAAAAGAAGAAAGCAACAAGGAGCAAGGTTAAAATGGATGGCCTTGGGTTTAGTGCCTCATGGGAGGCTATAGGGTTTGGTTTTTAAGCTTTGAGAGCTTATTATCATTGCAAAAGAGCTTGGACCAGTTGTGAGTTTCATTTTTCCATTTTTTTTTCTTTTTACTGTAGCAATGCTTATATTGTGCTTATTTATGTTTCTTTGTGCTTATTTATGTTTCTTTATGCTTATGTGTGCCTTTTATTGCTTGGTTGTTATTTAGTTTGAGCTTGTGCTTAAAACTGCCAAATTTGCTTATAAACTGCTTATATCTTATCTGCTTATTCTAGTGCTTTTTATTGTGTCATTTGTGCTTATTATTGCTTGCTATTTATTAGTTGTTAAATGTTTTTCAAAAACCTTTGCTTAAAACCTATTAAATCAGTTTAAAATTTGGATTTTAGGACTTAAAGGAGTGTTTGGGTCAAGGGTGAAAACGGGTCAAAACAAGTTTTAAGAACCATTGAGTCACCAAACCAACTTACACAAGCATTTTCTAGTTCTTTTCAGTCTGTTTTTCAAAGATTTAAAGTTTAAAAGTTGATTTTAAGTTTTTTTTATAAGCCACTTTGAAACTGTTAAAGACAAAACAGTTTCAAAGTGCTCATTGGATAAGCTCATTTAAACCAGCTTTTGAATGTTGTCTTTGTGTCATTTTGTAGAGTCAAATGCATTAGAGTAAGTGTTTTTAGGGTACTTGTGTTTTGTTACTGTCTGTCAAAAAAAATCTTTCCAATTCAGTTTTAAGTTTCAAAATCCATTTTTCATTTTAAAATATCAGGTAGTTAAATTTGTTCTTAGTCTTTAGAATTTTGAGCATAAGCTCATTGGAAGGTGCAATCCATCTGTTTTAACTTGCTTTTTATTTTGAAGTTTATTTGTTAGCTTATTTTTAGGTCTAATTTAGCCAGCATGTCTCTTAGAAAAAGGAACCAAAAGAAATGCAATCTTTGTGTCCTGCACTTTTCATAAGCTCTTTTAGTAGCTCAATTGATTTTCAAACTTGGTTTTCTTTGCTGTTTTAGAAAGTCACCTGGACACTCTTTAAGCCAGTATAAGCCGCACCCCATAAGACTCCCTCTTGGTGCTTAAAAATAAGCCCAAAGAGGTGTCCCTTAGGCTGCCCTACACCATTTGTAGCTTATAGCTTATTGGACTTTTCTGGCTTATTGGCTTGTTTTTCCTTGGCTTTTTATTGTTTATCTCAGCTTATTAGGTGTTAGTGATTAGTTATGCTAGCTTAGATTGCATTTGCCTTAGCTTAATTTGCTCCCTTTAGCTTAACAGTTTAGCTTAATGAGCCCTTAGCTTAAAAAGTTAATACTGCCATCTATTTGTGCTTATTTTCCCAGCTTATTGTGAGTTTTGAAAAAAGTTCTTTTTTTAATTTTGCTTACTTTTGTGTGCTTATTAAGTTTTAGAAAAATTAAAAAAAATGTTTTATAAAAAGGGAGAGGCCCAGGTTTGAATCTGAGACCTCCCCCTTTATACCAACGCCCCACACTCACACCCCATTGCCAATTGTGCTACAATAGCTCATCCGCTATTGTTTGCACACATTGTTCTTTTATATCATTTTTAGCCCATTTAGCCCATAAGCTTATTTCAGCTTATACCAGCTTATTTCAATAAGCTGGTAAGTTCATTTTATTTTTCTTAGATTAAGCTCCTTTCAAGCTATTTTTCTGTATTTTTTGAGATTTCTCCCATTTCGTTTTCTATTTTTTATCATTTATTTTCTTTAAAACTGTTTTTTAATTATTAAAAATTAAATAAAAATCAAAAAAATATAATTCTTTTTTAGAAAATTTTCTTTTATCATTTTTCACTTAGGAAAAATAGAAAAACTTTTGTAGGGTCATTTTTGCAAAATTTCACTTTTTTAAAGAACGGGATTCGATCCCCGTTCTCGTTTTCTTCGTTTTTCAACTTTAAACATTCTCGTTTTAGGATTTTCTTTAAAATATCTTTTAATTTAGTAATTTAGGATTATTAAAACTTTAAAAAATCATTTAGGGTTTAGTTTTTGATAATTTAGTTTTTTTTTAACTCGCGTTTTTACTTTCCCGTCTACGTTTTAGGAGTTAATCATTCTAGCTTTCGTTCTTAGGTTTTCCTTAATTGTTTTTGCATTTTAATTAGAAAAATCAAATCCAAATCTTTGTCATTCAAACATCAAATATCAAACTGACTCTCGACTTTCCAATTCACTCCTCGCTAGGACTACGACCCGGGAATATCCTTCACTGCCCGGATTCTATTGATTTTTTTTAGATTATCCTTATTATATATATATTTTATTATATATTATTATATATATAAAGGTGTAGTTTAAATTAATCAAGTACACAACACAAACATTTCACGGCAAAACATACCCAAAGAAGAAATACATAAACGCACACATGAACACATTTATTCGATAACCAATTTACTTAATACAAACACATATTACACATTACTTTAAAACAAACATAAACATCATCATGTTTATTCAACAAAACAACCATAAATTAAACACCATAGACAACTTTAGTCCACCACATAACCACTAAGCTTTAAGATAAACCTAGACTTCTCGTGTGCCTTAACCTCCATCTCCCTCATCAACAACAGCGAACGGTCACACTTCTCCCCCCCTCCATAAATCTCACAGTTTCAATGACACATTCACAATCACCAAGAGCCTTAAGTTCCCCAATACACTCTTCCCTCCTCCGCATATCAATCTTCAACCCAAAAATGACACCCCTATACTCCCTCACCCTATCAATATCTTCACCAACTTCCTGATTAAACAAATCTAATAAACGATCTTTAAGAACCAGTGGAAAAGATTTTGGAAAAGTAGCCATTGATGAACAATTATCAACTCAAAGTGTTTAAAGAAATCGACACAAACTATAGAAACATTGAAAAGTTTAAATAGAGTATCGAGCCCCCAAAATTTAAAACAAAACCAACACCGACATATACAGGTTTTGCCAACATACAACAACACCACTTATCGATAACATCCTACTTAACACCACATGTCAAACACAACATGTTCCACTAACCTTTGTTGTCAACAACATGCTTAATTACTAAGACACGTATAGTAAAAATAAAATTTTTTTGCCATGCATCCACTTGCTTCTGTTTTTAATTATCTGTGCCAACAATCACCTACTCCATGACAAAACAGATAGAGATAAAGAAGCAACTAGCACCATGTGAGTCTGTATAATGCATACAAAAAACAAATATTCCTAAATAACATAACTTTTCAAAAAGCAAGATTCTTGAAAAAAACAAACATACATCTAAGTAAAACTTCCTTTAAACAGCTAATTTTTTTGAGGAATTGTTGCTCTATGACTACTTCCATGCATACACCAGAATAAGAAACATACATACAACATCATTTTTAATAAGCAATAGCATAGTTGCATTAGAAATCTAAAACACTCAGATGAAAATACAGTTAGCGCATATTTTCGTAGACAATATGAGCTTACATTTTGATACACATTTTCATTATCTCTAATGTTTGCTAACTCTGGAAGACATTCACCCGACGTGTTAGAAACCATTGCAGAGACAATCATCTCAACTATACCCCGCCGTCCCTCTGAACCGCAGCCAACAAAAAAGGATGGTTCGGGCGTTGCAACAACAGCAGAACCAAGGCCACCTTCTGCAAATCAAGAGAACCAAGGTAACATCTAATGCTCACATCTCTTTTCACACAGAAAAAATATAAATAAGACCCCCTAAAACTGCTAACATATATCTGTCAACATCAGGAACACCACCGTCAACCCATGCTACAATCACAGAGCGTGCAAAAGACCAGAAAGAAGCCAACATAAGTCGCGAAAAATCAGCTAAAAGATCTCTTTTTGACCAACCACCAACAGCCCAGAAGAAACCAAAAGCGGACTAAAAGGTAAGTATTCCTCAACTGCTCTCTTAATTAATAATAACTATAACAACCTACCAGGAAACACATAACACTTTGCATACACATTCACTAATCAAAACATTTTTTAACACAATCAAAATAGACAAACAAACATCAACGAACGAAAATATCATACAAACAATCCACAGTTACACAAAGTTAACCTTACAGCGGAAATACAACAGAAATAAAAACACGTACATAAAACTACATGATCAAGTACACACTTGACGAACACACCCAAACATCCCGTTGCTGTTAAACCGCAAGATTAACAAACTACATCAGGATTAATGAAAACAAGATCAATTCAATGCAAACTCAAATGAACAACTTGGCTACTTTAAATCAAAGGCTTGAAAGTATGCTAGGTAACTTTATCAAAATGAATACCGCTTCTTCATCAGGTACGGGATCTCTCCCTAGCAACACCGTTGCTAACCCAAAAGGTGAATTGAAAGCCATTACCACTCGAAGTGGTTACTTGTTCTTGATGAACCTCCGTTCCTATCTCTTCCATTCATTAATTCTAGAGAGGAGTTGAGCCGTGTAGAGGAGACTTCAATTGACCCGAACATGGTGAGTTTACCCTTAAGGTCCCACCTCCTTTAGTCCAAAAAGCAAAACAAAGAAATTTTATGATTCATCAAAGGGATCCTCGTCACCCGAATATCCCTTATCCGTCTAGAATGAACCAAGAGAAACAAAAAGAAAAAGATGAAGTCCAAATACACAAGTTTTGGCAAATGTTTAAACAGCTTCATATCAATATCACTCTTGCCGATGCATTGATTTTAATCCCAAAATATGAAAAGATGCGTAAGTCTCTCCTTTCCAATAAGGAGAAGCTTATAGAATTGGCAAATACACCCGTTAGTGAAAATTGCTTAGCGGTTATCCTAAAGAAGCTTCCCGAGAAGCTAGGTGACCCTGGGAAATTTCTCATTCCGTGTGGTTTTAATGAGCTCAAGTGCAAAGCCCTAGCCGATCTAGGTGCTAGCATCAACTTGATGCCACTCTCGGTGTGGAAAGAGTTAGGATTACCCGAGCTTATTTCCACCCAAATGACTCTTGAACTAGCTAACCGTGATATTTGCACTTCGAAAGGAATTGCAGGAGATGTCTTTGTTCTGGTTGGAAAGTTCACATTCCCCGCTGATTTTGTCATTGTTGATTATGAGAGCGATCTACGTATCCCCCTCATCGTGGGAAGACCTTTCTTACGGACCTCATCCTGTGCTTTGATTGACGTTCCAAGGGGAAAGAAATGATTCTCTGTGATGGAATGAAAAAGACTAATCTTGAACATGAGAAATGGACACTATTAATCTATATCAAACGAACTCATCAAGAATCAATCAGACATGATTGAATGTCTACAATAGGTTTTTCACATAAAGATGAAGGAAATTCGAGAAGATTTGTTTGCAAACCAAGCATCCAAGTGCAAATCCTAGTTTTCTCTTGTCTCTACCATACCAATTTTAACTTACTGGAAGTATAATGATGATATCTTTAATCTCGGAGGAAACATTATTGAGAACTTGCTAAATCTTTATTAAAACCAAAGATATACCTCCATATCATGATAATCAATCGAGTGGCAATCCCACTCCGATTTCGGAACCCGAAACCAAGTCTTCTTCTTCTTCCCCCACACTTATCTCCCTCGAAGAAAGTGAGTTAATTTAGAAAGAATTCGAAGCTTATCTCGCAAGAGATTCATTTCCACCAGGAAATTGTAATCCTTCATCTCTTCTCCCTCCTTTTCATAATCATTAAGTTGCATACCACCTCTTCTTCACCTACTCTCCACATTTCTGAGACTAGCGACTATTTTCTTGAGGAGTTCGACGATGAACTCGCTCATATCACATTTCCACCAGGAAATGATGATCTTCCCTTTGATGCTGAATCCAATCTTCTAGAATTAGAGTATTTACTTAACCATGATCCTATCAAGGATATGGATTCTATTCTCGAAGATTCGGTTAATGAAAATTCTCTTAATGAAAATCTTGATGATACCATTTCTGAGATGTTCACCGATAAACATGCTCTTAATTACTCATCCCCACCATTATGGGATGATTATGATGAATGAAACCTTAGTTTTAATCATAAGCCGTTAAATGATGATACTTATGATGTCCATAATTGACATCAAGGAAGAGAAAATCAAAGATTCTAAAATCTTGATTGATGAACTTGATCTTCCTGAATCAAATAATGTCCTTCCTTTTCTCGAGTGTGACTCGGTTTTCTATGAGGATTTTTCCGAGGTTAATACTTTGACTTCAACCAACAACGAGGACAAGGTATTTAATCTGGGTATACTAATTCATGAGAACCTCTTTGAAGTCACCAACTTTGCAACACCGGATAAGAATGTAAAGAGACCACTAAATGCTTTCTTTAATCTTGAGGATTTTAATCCTCCACTTATGAAACTTCTTTCTCAACAATAGAAGTACTCGGGCTAGAAGCTTTACTCACGTTTTCACCCGAAAAATGAGGAAAAAGTCTACAACCCCGAGATTCTAACTTCTAAAAGAGTCATACCCTCACTTACACTCGTAATTAAAAAAAAAATAAAAAAAAAAAATTATCTCATCGGGGCACTAAAGCTTTCAAAGTCATCAAAATTCTTGAAAGCCCGATGGAGATTTTTCCTTGCTCTTACCAAGAGGACATCCGTTTCTTGGATGTTCCGTGTCTCCACTTCTATCCCCCTTGACAAGCTCAAGTATGGGGGATTGGGTCAAGCTAAGTG
This sequence comes from Tanacetum coccineum, assembly GCA_026074375.1. NCBI lineage: Eukaryota > Viridiplantae > Streptophyta > Magnoliopsida > Asterales > Asteraceae > Tanacetum > Tanacetum coccineum. The sequence continues at coordinate 10,755 of BQNB010039451.1, read as the reverse complement.
ACCTAAAACAAGCACTTTGTGGGAGGCACCCCATGCTTATCCTAATTATTAAGTAGTAGTAGTATGCTAGTTTAGTAGTAATGAATAAGTTTTTTTTTGTGAGGAGGCCCGCCTCTTCCATTACCCGTGTTTTGTGTTCTTGTTGTATTGTCTAGGAATTCCTGGATTTTTGAAGTCTCTCGTGCTCTCGGTTTTGTCCTTTGTGCACTCGAGTTTCAAATCCTCAGCTTCATTTTGGGAATCCCGATATCCAAATCTAATCGTCTAACATTTTTCTTTTGGCATACTTAATAAACGGCCTTAGATTTACGTAGAGACCCTTCTTAAAACATTGAGGACAATGTTTCATTCTAGTATGGGGGGATCTTCGATTTGATTGTGCCTGCAGCTGTTGTTTTCACGCAATCCCGTTTTTACCACCAAAATACCAAAAAAATGAAAAAATTTAAAATTTTTCAAAAATAAAATAAGTGTTTTGTCATAATTTTGACTTTCTTGCTGGGTAGAATGAGAATAAATTTTTACCTGATCGAGCATGTTGAGCTCTAGCTTGTTCCTTAGCTTTTAGACTAAGCGTTCGCGAATATTCGCGAAGAACGAAAAATGATAGTGTTAATTATGAGTGGGATGCTAAACAAGGATTATTTGGAAATCTTAAGAGCTCATGTGTGTAATTTGTCACTTTTTCTCCCATAAGCTTCTAACCTGATTAATTTACGTGCTATTTTTGGAGATTAAACTTAAATCAACAATTTTTATGTAGTTAATAGCCAAATTTTTAGTCTTAGTTCAAATTTATACTTGAATTTTTCAAAAAGAAGTCTTCCCTATATCATGAAAAAAAAAATGATGATGAAAAATGAAAAAAAATATGATAAGTAATAAATATAAACTGTAGGCTGATAAAAGTTTGTTGTATCTTGCTAGCTCACAACCGATGTTACAACCTTCTAAAGAAAGCCCATAGTAAGAATAATAATCCGAGACTGATAAAAGTTTGCTGCATCTTGCTGGCTCACAACCGATGTTGCAGCCTTCTAAAAAGTCGAAGGTTACAATTGCATAAGTGTTTAATATTAAGTATGAATTAATAAATAAAAGATCTCTTTTTGTTAAATTCAAATATGCTTTTGAACTTTGAGTATTCTATTTTAAGTTTTTAAACAAGCTATGTATACACGGGAAACCTAAGAGTTTTTGAAACCTAAGGTCCGTGAGTCCCGATACTAGTCTCTGTGGGGTGTCAAAAGCCTGGTCACCTAACCGCAAGGTTGGGATGTGCCGAGACGAAAGTCGCTACATGGGATGATCTCGCCTTCAAACTCATTATTCTCGGGTGGAACGTGAAGCATAGAATTTTGAAATAAAAAAACCGTTAATCCATGGTTGAAATTCGAAATAGCACAGTCACCTAAATATAATAATTGCCGGGAGTGAAAAGTTTACAAGTTACAAATATGAGTAGTATTAGCATCTATACTTGTACTTAACGGTGATTTTGTTTTAAGCTTGGTTTGGAATAAGTGAAAAGTCGGAGACGATGAATTTATCCGTTTTGGGGCATTTTAGGATCGAAATGCATCTTGTTCTATGATCCCTAAAAGTTATAAAATAACGAAAGTCAAATAAGTTAGTTAGTTGCTTAATATGAAAAGTACAAAAAAATGAGAAAAATAAAAAATACAAAAATATGTGCAGAAATAAGAGTTTATATTTAAAAATGGTAAAAACGGGGCTTTTCAAAACTTTTGAGTCTTTACTTCCTCTCGACAAACACTTAGCTACTTTTCGAGGTTATTAGTTTAGGGGGATCGAGATTCTTAGTTTTCTAAGTGCTTACTTCATAGCATTGCGTGAGGACACGGCAATATCTTAGTATGGGGGATTTTGGGGGGGGGGGGGGGGGGGGGGGGGGCGTTTAATTACACATACCTATCACCATTAAAACAGACTTAAATGACTAAAAACGTATCAAAAATACATTGTATTTGTATGTTTTCATTTATATTGTGCAGGAAACGGATATCTGACAAAAGGACGAAAAACGAAGCCAAAAATGACAAAACCGAGCACGGAATGGAAAAGCGTGAAAAAGCCAAAGTCAACAAAAGTCAAAGTCAAAGTCAACCCCGCAAAGTCAAAGGTCAAAGTCAAAGCCGTAGCCGAAGAAATTCTTAATGGGCCACCCTTACCCATCTAATGGGTCAGGGCAGCCCATTAAGGGTTAATATCAAAGACTTATGAGCCCTTAGTGCTTAAAAAGCCCAATTTCCTTTTAAAACATAAACCGGCCCAATGTTAAACAAAAAGCCCAAATGCAACTTAACCCCGTTAGCCTTTAAACTCCTTAACCTTTAACTTTCGTTTAACCACAAGGACCATATATGTAATCACTCAAATAACCATCAAGGACTTAATTTGCCAAAACTCCAAAAGTCTAACCTTAATTTGCAAACGTAACATACAAATAGAGGGGCTCGTTTTGCCATCTTTCCAAACCTTCACCCCTGCTTCAAACAAACAGAGTATAACAACATGTTTACCCGCCAAATGCTCTTTGGGTACTGTTCACTGTCTTTTTGGCTTATAGCCTGCCATAACCATCCAAAACCATCACCACCACTATCCCCAACACTCAGCAGATGGCCTCGTGACAAGCTGGCAATCCTCCCTTCACCCATTGGCTACTGAAAAAACAAGATTTCAAGGGCTGTGATGACTTTGAGTGGGCAACAAGCAAAACGAAGGGCCAAGATTGATTGAAGTTCTCTCCTCACTAAAGAAACACAACCAAGACTGAAGAAACACAAGAACCCTAGGCTAGTTTCATTATAAAAGCCATTGTAATAGTTAGCTTTTTTAAAAGGGGGGGGGTCGAATTTTTGTATCAATGCAAAAGCTTGTAACAAGGTTTGTACCATTTTAATATATGTCTTTTTAATTTAACTGTCTTTTAAAATTTCAGTCATTTACCTTCCTTGTCATTTAAATTCTTGTTTTTTAAAATTATTGCAAATTACTGTTTTCATCTACATATCTTGTCATTTAATCTTTTTGTCTTTAAATACCTGTTTGTTAAGCTTATTTATAAGCTTTCAAGTTGTTAAAAGCCTTTTTGTAAGCTCATTTTAAAGTATGCCAAGTTTTCTAAACCCTTAAGGGGGGGTGTTTGGGTTAACTTTTGAAAACGGGTCAAATTGGGTTAAAGACCCATTGAGTCACTTGGTAATCTTTGTCAAGCTTTATTGAGTTAATTTGAATCTGTTTTTTTATGGTTTTTATAGTTTTAAAACTGTTTTTAAGATTGTCTAAAAGCTTCTTTGAAACTGATATGACAAATCAATTTTAAAAAGCTTATTTGATTAGTCTCTTGACACCAAGTTTTAAGACTAGTTTTTAGTGTCCTTTTAAGTGTATAATGCATTGGTTAGTTTTTCTTTGAGTCGGCTTTTACTTTGCTCAAACCTGTCCAAAAGTCAAAATTTTCACTTTTAAAGTCCCTTTTTTCAAATCAATTTATCAGATGGTTTAAATAGGTTTTCATTTCTAATTTTTTGCATACAAGCTCTCTAGGAGCTTAACCCCATCTGCTTGGACTTTACTTTGCATTTTGAGCTTATCTTGTAGCTTATTCTCTGGCCTGCACTAACTTCCTTTTTCTTTCCAAAAACTCCACTAGTGCTAACAACCTAGTTTACAATCCCTTTTCCCTACGTATTTGTTTTCCAAATTTCTAGATTTTTGCAGTTTTAAGGAAGCGCCAAAAGCTGAGCAATATCCTACGTTTTAAGCCTCAAGGAGTCCCTTAGAGTGCTTAAATTTAAGCCCCTAAGTGCCAATTTGGACTGTTTGCTTGCAGTTTATGACTTATAGGTTACCTTGGTTTTCTGGCTTTTCTGTCTATTCTTTTGAGCTTATTTATTGTTAGGATTGCTTATTAGGTTTAGGGTCCCCTTTTTTTTTTTATGTTTAGCTAATCTTTATTTGGTTAGCTTAATTTGCCTTTAAGCCAACAGTTTAGGCTTAGTTTTAGTTATGAGTTTAAAAATATAGAGTAGCTCTTAGTTGTTTTCCTTAAGCTTAATTTTAAGTTCTTTTTAGCTTAGTTTTGTTATTATTAGCTTATTAGGATTTAGGGTCTAGTTTCTTTTGCCATAGCTTATTTAGCTTAAAAACAAGCCCAACAGTTAGGCTGCTTTAGTTCTTTAGTGTAAAAGTGCTTGCTGCCTTCTTTTGATTGCTTATTTTCCCAGCTTATTGTGAGTTTTGAAAAAAGTTCTTTTTTTTAATTTGCTTAATTTTGTGTCCTTTATAAGTTTTTTTTAAAAAAGAAAAAAAAACGTTTTTACAAAAAGAGAGAGGCCCAGGCTCGAACCCTGGACCTCCCCCTTTATAACAAACGTCCCACACTCACACCCTCATAACCATTGTGCTTCAATAGCTCATCCAACTATTGTTGCATAATTAATTCTCTTATACCCTTTTTTAGCCCATAAGCCGATAAGCTGTTTTTGGCTTAATTCATGGCTTATTTGATAAGCTGGGACCACCAGCTTATTTTTCATAGATCCATATTTCTTTTAGCTACTTTCCTTAATTTTTTGAAAATTTTCCCATTTCGTTTTCTATTTTTCATCATTTATTTTCTTTAAAACAGTTTTTTAATTATAATAAATTAAATAAAATTCAAAAAAATATTTTTCTTTTTTAGAAAATTTTATTTTGTCATTTAGCACCTAGGAAAAACAGAAAACTTTTCATAGGGACATTTTTGCATTATTTCGTTTTTTAAAGCTCGGGTTTCGGGCCCCGTTCTCGTTTTCTTCGTTTTTTAACTTTAAACATTCTCGTTTTAGGATTTTATTTAAAATTTCTTTTAATTTAGTAATTTAGGATTATTAACTTTAAAAAAGTCATTTAGGGTTAAATTTTTGATAACTTAGTTTTTTTTTCTTTACTCGCGTTTTTACTTTCCTGTCCCAGTTTTAGGTTTAAATCATTCTAGCTTTCGTTTCCTGAGGGTTTCTTAATCATTTTTATTCGTTTTTGATTTAAAATTAGAAAAACCAAACCAAATATTTTTCATTCAAACATCAAATATCAAACTGACCTTCGACTTTCCAATTCACTCCTAGTTTGGGACGAAGACACCGGACACATATACTACGACTCGTGTTTCATTGATTTTGTGGAGATTTTGATCCTTGTTTAATATTTACATTTATATATTTACTAAAGGGTGAATAAAATTCAACTAATCAAGTATGCTTGAATTTTTTTTAAATTTGAGCATAATTTAAGAATTTTATGTGAAAAATAGGACAAGTATACATTCTAATTCCCATATCCCCACTTGAATTATACAACGTCCTCGTTGTATAGATAAAACATTAAAACGGGAATTAAAAAGAATTAGAATGAGAAACTCCCCTGATATTTTGCTCGGTAGATTCTCCAAGTTGAGTTTATGAACAAGATTGCGTGTTGAACAATTGTCTTGAAGTTTCAAGACTCCAACACTTCTAGATTTCCAGATTGTAGATACTTCACCAACATTGTCGATTTCTTTTTAGCGAGATCCTGTGCAAAATATAGGAAAAACATGCAAAATCTTATCTTGGGTATCTACGGTTAATTAAATAAGCTAAGTAAACTATACAGGAAACTAATACGTCGTATCCATAAACTGGAATACGCCATATCAAGAAACATGTAAAAAGTATCTAAATACAGGCCAGTCTGTTGAATACACTGTATCATCTGCATGAATACGTCGTATTGACATAATTGACAATAATGTTTAAAGTGCATAAAAATAAAGGACTGATATCGTCCAAACATTCAATACACTGTATGGTATGGAGCGGATACGCCGTATTGATGTCTGGGAAGACAAACTCGATAAAAATAAATAACAATCCGGGTTGTCTCCGGGGAAGCACTTTTCTTTTAGCTAGTCTTTAAGTTAGACTTTTTCCTTCCTTCATTCGGCTCTTGTTACCATCCATCCTTCATCCATCATGCGAAAGATTTCTTGATTTGCTTGGCATGCATCTTTGCTTGTACTCGTCAAATCTTCGTATTCATCTTCTTTAACAACAACACTCATGAGTTTCATTACCACATAGCTCATATCTTCATGTTCATTCTATATTCCCATTCATTACGATCACTGTTAGTAATTTCAAAGTCGTCCTAACTTTTCCAACCTTTATTATTCGATTCAACATCTTCATTGATTAATCCTTCCATGATAGCCTTATTTCTTAAAGCCTCTTCTTTTAGCTCGCTATCCTTCAAAGCATCATACCATTCTAAATCTTGGTAATCGAGCGTGTTTCCTACTATGTAATCTCCTGGTAAGTTTCCTCAATTACAATATCCATCTTCTCTCCAGCTACAGGTAAGCCACTCTGAACATCCATTTTTATAATTAAATGGCTTACAATGATGTTTAACTAGACTTGGTTCTCTCCATACTCCATTCTCCATCCATGGTTTTTCGTGTACCCATGGCAAGTTTTTGTTCCATTCATAAATCCAATCATCCTTGTATTCGTCATAAGTCTTGAATCCCTCAATACCATTAGTAAGGACATCCGGGTTTATCTTGAGTAGGTACTTGAACTCTTTGAATTTTTCGCACAGCGGTGTTTCATAATCGAACATGTTTGTTTCAATCCTAAAAATTTCACTGATTTCTTGTTCATTATCGTGATTAGTTTCCTCAAGATCGGAAGTTTCATCATTCGTTGGCTCATTTTCGTCACTTCCCAATTTCCAGTAGTCCTACAATGCTCCTTTAGTAAATATATCCATCGTCATATAGTTCACAAACTTTGAGGCCAACTAATTTTCGAACTCTGGATTAGTAGGGTCCCACTTAATCATAAGGGTGTTAACTTTGCCAGTGTGGGAAGGCGGGTAGCATTTTCTAAAAAAATTATCTGTCAAATCGACCCAACTAGTAATTGATCCTTTAATTCCATCAAACCATCTCCATGCATCTCCAACCAATGAGATTGTGGAAAACAACAACACTAATCTGATTTACATTCGGTAAATTAATTTGGTCAACAATTTTGAGGAAGTATTATATATGCTCAACCGCATCTTCTCCATTAGTTCTACTAAAGGCATTTTTGTGCAAATCATCAAGGAATTTTCCTTTCAGCTCATAAGCATTATTTTCATTAACCGTAATAATTGTAATCTTTGAATAGTAATCTGCTTGGTCATTAGTCTCCAATCCTTTCATAGTTGATTTCTTTTCTTTATCTGCCATTCTTCATGATGAGGTGTCATTTTATACACTATTTCGAGGTTATTTAACCCCCTAAATCATGCAAATATGCCCAGATTATGTGCTTAATCATTTGTTTTTAGGTTTTTAGCACTTGGATGGCATTTGGAGGAAATACACATGACTTGGGCTCATTTGGAGAAGAAACGGATAAGATTACGGACTTGCACCAAAATTAACCAAGAAGTATTGTTCTCAGAGCGTGGAGACGGCGTCGCACGCATAAAGCAACGCCGTCATGATCTATCCGGTGATGGTGTCTGGATATTGGCGAAGGCGTCACAACGTAGGCGACTTAAAGTGGATCTAGAACCATCTACATATCGACGGCGTCAGAAGCATCAAGCAACGCCGTCACATCGATATGCCTATATATACAAAACCGTTATTGGGGTTTTAGGTGTGTAACTTTGTATAACTTTAGGGAGACGAACTCTAGCCTTTGAACTGCTTTAAAGGTCGTATTAGTGCCCTCAAACCCTATGATAACATCTTTCTAATCCATTTTTTAATCGAGTAAGAGCAGTTATCATTAATCATTCATATGTCAAATGTTGTGTGATTGATTTATCTTCTTGCTTTATCTATAAGATGAGAGGCTAAATCCTCCTTTGTATTTTCTTATGATTGCATGAAAGTCTAATTGTAGATCTTATTACTGTTGCTTCTTGTTGATGAATGTGCGTGTTAGGCTTTAGAAAACCAGCTTTTGTCTATATTGTTGTTGATACGTCTAGGGAAATGCGAGTGCGTAGAAAGGATACCATTGGGCAACATTATTCATACTACCTTGCCCCCTAATATGGTTGATCCCTTTTAAGATATTTTACAAGCATTTAATATACTCATAGGGGCCTTGTAATAGTCTTTATATTTAAGGGGTTAAATAACCTTGAAATAGTGTATAAAATGACACCTCATTAAATACCCCTACACTTGGGATTTGCTTGTCCTCAAGCAAATAGGCTTTTGTACCTAGACAATAGCAATATGAGGGTAATTTAACCTACTCTTTAAAAGTATTTTACAACACAACCTTCTAGACCTCGTAATTAAAGCACAAAAAGTATAAACTAGCACCTCACATAAGTGTTTGGGATTCTCTCTTTCTCTTGGGTGTATAATAAATTATAACATAAAGGGGAAATGGAAAATCAGCACTCATTACCTATCATAGCATATAGATTACGATAGGGTTGGTAAAGGATCAAACCTCTACCGCTAGGCGCAAGCATTATTCATTACTATCCAAGAGGTCTTTTAAAGGGTTGTGTAGTGTGTAGTGTAAGATGAACATAAACGAAATGAAAACGGGATGGTATATATATGGGAGGTGACTTGGGTGAATTTGGAGTGGAAGGGTTATGCTAATTACTTATACGAAAACACTTTTGGTATTGGGTTCTAAGGCAAAGAACTCGGCCAAAATATACAAACTCTACGAAAGGATAATAAAATATATACAAACTCTACACAACTCTACATCAATCTCTTTCTTTTTCTTTTCTTGACTCTTAATATAAACATAGACATAAGCAAATGGCAGGCCGTACATTTTTTTACTCTTTTTTATATACATTTTTTTCGTACACTTTTGCCTTGCCACTGCTTAAACATATAATACATCATGGGGGTTTATAGATACACCCCTACACTTGAATTTTTACATACTCGATTATTTAGAATCTAACTAATGACCCGATTTGAGGTGGATCAAAATAACATGGAGCTTATTGAGCTCTATTGGGGGTAATAAATTACTTTAACCCTAATTCTTCATAAGATGAATACTACCATAAATCCAAATCGTCCCAAAACAGTATTTACAAGGATAAGGACTTAGCAACCATATACTCAAATAATTAACTTGGGTTAAAACAATAATGTACTAAAAGTGAGTACATACAAGGTAGGCTAAGGCGATTTGGGTGTAATGATTGGTTTAAGGGTTGACAATGCTCTTCATTAATAGTCCGGCTTAACCAAAAAATTACGAGAACCGTGAAAAAGGATAGGCTCAGAGGGTTGTACTAGGGGTATCATGCATTAAAAATGAGTGCATGGCAAGGGTGTGGGATAGTTACATGATCGGTGTGACCATAATAACAATTACAGGTTTAAAATATGGGTTAATCCTAGTGCCTCTTATCTAGCAAATCCTAATACTTACTATGCGGTCTCAGGATGCATCACAAAAACAAGTTCTAGAATTTAATATACTACCGGTACACTCATATAATTTAATACCGATACCAATGCTCCAGAAAAGGCGAAAAAGACCATATGTACACATCCGTAATGACAGAATAGACACATATGACTGCATTCGAACCTTAACTCAAAAAAGATAAAGGTAAAAACTATCTTGGGTATCAATAATGGATATCCGAATTCCTAAAGATCTAAAGGTGAACCTCATATTTTTGGGGTGAATTTTTGAGGGATTTTTGTGCTAGTCATATATAACACCCCCATATTGACAAATATAGAAGCAGAAACTAATCTGGGGTATTACTTCATAGTACAACAGTCATAATCATAGAAAACGACTCATAAAGAGACGTTTTTGGAAAATTTAGTTATCATTCATTTATTCATCAGAGTTTTACAAAAAGAGAGATCCCAAAATCTAGAAACATAAAGTTTGAATGATAACAGTTTAGCCATCTTCAAGTCCGTGCCACTCCGTGCCATATTTTGCTCAATTACCTGAGATAAACATGCTAAAAAGATCAACACAATGGTTAAGTGAAATTCATAGGTTTATGATAAATAGTTCGAATACAAGTCATCATAACAGTGGGTTATGTTGTTATACACCCATAATAGTAATAATTGTAATGTAGATACAATTCTTATAGAAAACAGTATTATTGCCCTAAGCTCATGACACCGAAGCCTTGAGATAATCAATAATTACAAGTAGTTGCCCCAACGGGTGCCTTTGCCAAACACCCGCATAGTTTATTCAAATGAAGTGCGTTTGATTACCAAAAGTACAGGTACACCAACGGGGGAGTGCAGTCCCAAATAGATCTATTCACAGCATTTGCGCTTACTCCGAAGAGTAATTAACGGTTCATGATAGTGGGGTCTTAATGGAAAAAGTAAGGACTTAGGCAATAATGCATCAGGATAGCATATAGTTGGAAAAACACTTGTATTCATGGTTTATAGCATGTATCCCCCTCACAGGTTTATAAAACATTTAATGATTTAAAATGCGAGGCTATGAATTCACCTTAACAGGGAAATCTGATTGATGGCAAAAGAATATCAGTTGAAAGTAACGGCCTTGTCACGCAACCTGGGTAATTTGTCAAGTCTTAGTTTGATTGTTTATCTTTCAAAACTTCATAAAGTTTAACATTTGATTTATTAATTTATAGAAATATTGTATCACTGTTCGGGCCATCATAATTCAGAGGTCATGTAGTAAACGTTTGAGGAGT
>BQNB010039450.1:8564-48058 GCA_026074375.1 Tanacetum coccineum | reverse complement strand
ACCGCAAGATTTCCCCCATGATAATGCAACAGATGCAAACATCATAAAATGTAATTACGTTTTCCTAAGCTCATGAGACTGAAGCTTGACATGTATGAAATGCAATATAATTTGTCAACATTGCCCGTGATGATGTTCTAACCCGCAACATCCTATGTCCGACATGGTATACGTTCGTTTGCCCAGTGATAGCTAATCACCCGAACAGGGATGTCAATCCCAAATAGATCTATTTATAACATCCGCGCTCATAACAGTAACTGACAGTTCATGATTATGGGCTCAGATGAGTTATCGCTACTTAGGCAAACATGTAATCAAGTAAAATGTACACTTGCGTCCAATTTGTAAAACATGCATATGTTTCTCACCCCAAAACTTGTAAATCATTATAAATGTAAAACGTGGGGATATGAACTCACCTCGAGTGAATGAATATCAAGTATATCACAGAAAATACGTCAGATAAACGCCGAATGCAACCTAATTAATTATAGGCCGTATAAATACTAAGCACTTTGATAACTACTACCATATATAATTCTATATAGCTACATCACCATCTAATTGCATTTATAAAATCGTATTTATAAAGTTAAAACGTTTATAAATATTTCATTAGTAAAAATGACGTAACTTTATCGTTTTAAGCCCGTTTTTTATGTCCACGCTTTCGTATTAAGATGAGTTATCAGTATATTACATTTTTATATTTTTAGTCCCCTGGTGAACAGTGTTTTTACTGTTCATATACTTTTATAAAATTATTTTTATAAAATTTGTCGTCGTAAACTCGTAAATGTCGTATTTTATTCGTTAGAACTCCGTTTTTAGTGATTCTTTCGAGCACGTCTTCGTAATTAAAAGTTTTATCAAATTAATGATATTTTCAAAATGTTCATGTCTGAGATGAACAGTAACTTTAATAAAATTAGTTTTATAAAAGTATTTATTGTCGTAAACTCGCGTAATTTTATTATAACTCCATCGATATCATCAATAAAATGTATGATTCTTATTGTTTTTGAAATACGAAAAATATGTACTAATTGATATAATGATGTTAAATATTTCATTTGATGGTGAATAGTACATTAGTTTTTAATAAAATTTTCTTTCTTTTATAAACGCGTCTAATTTACGTATATCCTTAAAATTTAGCGTACTCCTCTATCGTTATAAAATCAGTTTTTTCGAGTTCTCCTCCTCTACATTCCACGAAATCCTGTATTGTATAACATGTAGTATTTTATAAAAATCATAAAATAAATGCCTTAAAAATTAAGAATTCTAAACAAACCCCATTTGTTGAATATTTTCTTAAAAATGTGTTTAAAAGTTGTTTTTTATTAACTTTAGTTAGTTTTAAAAAAAACCACGATTGTTTACAGAAAAATTCCCATTTTAGACAACCCTTATTATAAAACATTTATTACAACACACAACCTAGAGGGTCCTTTAGGTCATGAATTTTTATAGATCCAAAAGTTTTTGGTCCAAGAAATCACAAGATTACAATTAGTTTATGCATATGTTATGAAAACACACATTATACTACATTCTATCACTAATCTGGGAACCTTAAGTCTCTTTCTAATTGTGACAACTCATGTCAGGATCAAGACACATGGGGGGTTGCATAGGGGGGTTCTACTTCGACGTGACAATATAGGGAAATAGATATCAACAGGGTATCTACTTCATACTCTATATTTATATCTTAATACATATGACACACACACACACACAGTATGTGTGTAACAGTATGGTGCTCTAAATGGTGATGAGTGAATGTTACAAAATTTTAGAATAATCATGTTTATATAATTGGAGAGGCGATGGATCATGGAGGTGAGAGAGGGGAATGTATAATATATATATATCTACTACTCTAATGGGTGGTTGTGGATAAAGACTGGTCGAACGTAATCTAGTTTTACTAACTTTTGTATAAGACACGGGGGTGTGTGTGGTATAAGGGTTGGGGTGCTTTTATAATAGGGTGGTGGGGGGCAACATTGGGAAGTTTATGCAAGGAGGCGTGAGGTGGGGTTGAGCAAATGACAGTAGGTAATGAGGAGGACATGTTTGTTGGGGGTATAGGGGGATAGGAGTTGGTTATTAAAGAATATTGGAGGTTATCTTTAGATGATTTGGGCTCTTTTAAGGTGAGTGGGGGAGTGTATTTCGATTGGATTATTGTGGTTTTGGTGTTTTTTAATTGGTTGTTTATTTTTTGTGTGGGTGAGGTATTGTGGATTTGTGTTTGGATTGGGGTAGTGGGTGTAGTTTTTTGTTAGAGTTGGCTGATAGATGTTGAGGTGTGGGTGTTTGTTGGTTGAGGTGGTTGTGGGTTTTTTTCAGTGGGGAGTATGTGTGTTTGGGTGTTGGTGGGTTGGGTTGTAGAGGTTGTGGTAGGTAGGTTTTTTGTGGTGTGGTTTTGTTAGAGTGTTGTTGAGTTTTTATGTGGTGTGTGGAGTTTTTTGTGAAGTTTGTCGGGGAGCTGTCGATGGTTTTGATGGTCTGGTGGTTTTAGGTGTTGGATAGTAGTTAGTTGGAGTGTTCTCTTTGATTTAGTATGAGTTTTATGTTGGTACTGTTGAAGTTATTGAGTTAATAGGGTGTTAATGATGAGTAGTTTTGTGTAGGGTTTTGATTTAGTGTTGTTTTTTTGTAAGTTTTAGTTGTGTTCGAGTTTTAGGAAACATTTTTTTTATTCACGAGGTCAACGTTGTATGAGTGTCGGGGAATCTAATAGAAGCTATACACTAAAAGACAATAATACACTAAAAGACGAGAAAACACTATAAAGAACGAAATGCACTAAAAGACGAAAGATACTAAAAGACAAATATACGAAAAACAAAATACACTAAAAAAATACAAAATACGCTCTCTCAAAGAACAAAGATACAACTAAAGGACAAAATACACTAAAAGACAAATATACTAAAGCACGAAATATTTTTTGAAGATGTTTAAAAGTCGAGACTTGTCAAAACTTATAACTTTCGAAAGTACATTTTAAAAAGGGATACGCCGTGTCTACTCGTGCTCGGATGATCAGTTCTTGCGTTAAGCGTTATTCGTTGTACATCATTTTTAACGACTGACATATATATAGTTGTCCGTTGAACCGTGAGATCATTTACCACACTTCATTGATCCTTTTGATCCACTACCCCGTTTAAGTTGAGTTCATTAGCCTCACGTCTTTTACTCGTTTTGCGAATAAATGGTTTACAACTTGGGCGTGAAGAAACATTGCCTTATTTTAAAACTGGACACAAGAGTACTATTGCGTGAGATTTTCTCCCCTGTGTTACGTGTTGCCTAAGTAGCTGTTAGACCACTACTGCCCGAACTATCATGAACTGTCAATCTCTTGACTGGAGGACGGCGAGGGAGCGCGAATGAATAAATAGATCTATTGGGACTAATTATCCCTATCTGGGTGAGTAGCGCTCACTTACCCAGTGGTAGCGCCCGCTAAACGGATATATGTCATGGTCGCTACGTTGGTTCAGGCTTGTACTTTTAGGTACGGACGACCTGGAAGTGCACAACCAAATACTTATATGCAATGTACAACGCTAACATGCTACATTAACCTTCAGTCTGCTCAGGAAACAGCTTAGTGGCAACGTAAATACTTTTTATGTAAAGTTGCATCTGTATAACTGTCAGGCATACACGTGTTGCACCCTTGTGGTCCACTATATATAACGATTTGAACCTCTAAAACCTATGAATCTCACTCAAACTTTAAGTTTGGACCGTTTTTACAGCATTAGTTTTCTCAGGAAGTGCTTAGCATGGATGATCCGTTGATGATTGTCAACTATGTGAAGTCCATTTGCCTCTTACGGTTTACAGAGATTTATCTACTTCTTTAAATACCACGCAAGCCCGAACTTATTCAAGCTTCTTTTCTCATTTATAACTTTGCATCTCTCTTTTCTACTAATTTATATCGCATGTAAAAACTTCTAATTACATCTCTTCATTTATCCACTTTCAGCAGAGTGCTCCTAATTCTTCACCGCACATACACCTTAGAGGTAGTTCTTTAATGCTTTGTACTTAGATGCTCAATAAAGTCCGCCTCCGGACACGTGTTTCTGTCCAGGCCCCGGCCTAGGGTGTGACAGTTTGGTATCCAAGCAGCCAGAGGTTTATAGACGAAACCAGGTAGGTATAAACTAGGTCTGGCATAACCAATATGTGATCCTATGTGGATTATGTGCTTACAGGACTTTACATAGTACTATACATAACTAAGTACTAACCCATCGTACAATAAATAACTATATAACGGGAACTCTTAAAACTACACTGAAGTATATCTTAATACTCCTCTACAGTACTCCCTCTTCATCGTCTAAAAATGTTCTCAGATAAAAACTCACTGGCCCCATGTCTATGATTTATTCTATTTGTTTATACAATTTTATCTTATTCCCATCCCACCTTACATGATGTCGCTCAGATGACATCCAAAGTCATTTCGTCAATCTCATTTTCTGAGCAACTTCATTATTTATGCAATCCTTATCATGATTAATTCCATTAACCCCATAGCGAACTGTATGGGACATCTACATCAATGGGGATTACGGCTCAACCCCATCGATCGAATCCCCAATACACACCACATTTGAATCATGAGTGCATTCATATTTTTGCATCATGCATGGTTGATATAAAGAATGTGATTACTATACTGAACTTTGCTTCGAGCATTGGCATTAATAGCGCTTAATTCAGTTATCATCGATTTTCTGGTATTTCATCAAGGATACAGGGAATAACTGCTGGACTAAGTGATCCTTCTATTCGGTACTAACTCCCTAACTACTACTCCCTGACAACCTACACACGATACCATGATTACCCACCTGCACTCAGACTGACACACCATAGATACACCCACAGTAGACACCTATCATAGCACCAACTATAACCCAATCCAAACCCTCGCAGACTATCTAACACCCTTACTAACTCCCTGATGACAGCACCTACTCATCTGATTCATGAGTCCTACTCCATCAAGAGATACCATCACAGACCATAAAACTCCAACCATTACCAAGCTATCTCAATCCATTTTTATCGATCGAATGATGACACCACAAACATGATACAACCAGATACCCACCAACACCTACCCATGGTACACAAGCATTTCCTGACATTAACCGCTTCTACCCAGAGATTCACCTATCATACCTTCATCGTCGGGGTTATGATTCTAACACCTGGACAGCCTATTCCTCATGGTCCGCGATTGTACCCGCGCTAGCAAAACTAATGGGGCCGGTACACCATAAATCGACTTCGAGGAAGAGGGCGGTTGGAACGCCACTACCGCCAACGGTTATCGCTCTTGCAGTGAGCCAATTCTGGCACACATCCATATCTCTTCTTTAGCAGATACGTCATCACGAGGCATCCAACCGATTTTCATTCTCCGGCGAGCTACTCATTTGATTCTTCTTCGCGACAACACCTCCACTGTCAGATCCATTCTTCTCCGATTCTTACAAACCGATAATATGTAACTTCTCATCAGCGGTGAGGCATCCGCAAATACGCACCGTACTGCGTCCCACACCGACGCACTGTAGCATCCTGCATTATCACTCTGTATCAGGACAGCATTTATCTCCTGGCATGCTGATATTGATACCATCCACAAGCCGGCGGCTAAGAGTCGGTTAAGGATTTCTGGTATTCACGGCACAGCATATAGAGGTTGATGGGTCTAGAGAGATTAGTTTCGACAGGGCGAGTGATGCTATTAGCCAGGGTTAGCGGTTGATGAGCCTCGATTAAGCAAAGATATTTTACAATCTATACCAGAGATTCAGGCACAGATTGACGAGTGTATTAAACGTAACGTAGCAGACGTCTAATTGGATATGAGACAGGCGGAGTTGAGCTAGAGTTTGTAGTTGAGGCTATTGAATCGAAATGAGACAGATACAGGTGTAAGTAGGA
The DNA here is from genome assembly GCA_026074375.1 of Tanacetum coccineum. Classification (NCBI taxonomy): domain Eukaryota; kingdom Viridiplantae; phylum Streptophyta; class Magnoliopsida; order Asterales; family Asteraceae; genus Tanacetum; species Tanacetum coccineum. The sequence goes on along the minus strand of BQNB010039450.1, from coordinate 42,055 downwards.
CCTGGTTGAAAGGTCCAGAGTTGAGACAGGTTTCCGCATCTCCTGCGGAGACCAGAGGAATATTCCTGAGCCTTGCCAGAGAGGGAAGCACGTAGAGCTACGTATGAGACTATGAGATTGGTTCCGAGGTTCCATGATCACAAGCTCAAGGCTATCCTAGTCCATACGCGTATACAGGCCAATGAGGGACTTTCAGATAGTAGAGTAGAGGGACAAACAGATTATTGGGTCTAGATGTCTAGTCAGTATCATTGCTGATCATTGAACCGAACAAGGATCGAGAGATTAAGCGAGGGACTCAATACAAGAGAGGTCTTTGCACGGACACCGCCGAGTGTTAAGAGTCTGAAAGAGTCTTGACACCGACTCTAGCGCAGCAGGTCACGTATGCGTATAAAACGAGAAGCTTGAGACAGATGCTGAAGACGACTCCACTCAGATTCTTCTTATGATCGAAAGTGATAGTTGGCAGACTTGAGAGTGTGTGCTAGGAAGCACACGGGCTAACGTCTTAAAAATTTCACGTTAACGTCATTACGCAAGCCACTATTAGAGTAGCATGAGCGTTATATGATGGACTGTAGACTCACAATGAGAAACTCGTTATTTTCTGTATTTTAAACTTGTGACTGTAAAACATTATATTCGAATGATATGAAATTGCGTAATATTATTCATCTATTATATGATGTCATGATTTGATTTACTTATGCTCTTTGTAGCGTCATCATTATAGGAGTTCCCATGGATATGTATTTCGATCATTTTATTTTCTATGTAAAAATTTCAACCACACTAATTTTATTTAACACCCGTAGTCAGGATTAGCTCGCATCACCTAGAACAATCATACCAAGGCGTTATATTTGTGTTGTTCGATGGTTGGGGTGGGGGAGGGGGAAGATGACCTATAAACACACAGTCCGAAGCATCTATGACCTCACGAGGAAGTTAAAGAGAATATTTCAAACAGCCTAAGTAGCTGAATACAATGGAGGCTCGCAAAGCCGCAAAGGACCCTTAATGCAACCCTACAAAATGAGAATAGAGATTCGAACTAACAGAAGGCGAGAACAGGAGGAAATGGAAAAGGGGTTGAAATGGAGTAAATGGAGGTAAACGAGAAAACGAGAGGAATGAGAAAACCGGAAATAGAAATAGTCTCAATGGGAATCATGGCGTGAATTACGGACGTTTTCAAAGTGCGCAGTGGCTAGAGCAGTGCACTATTCCAAGACGTCTTAGAAGTGGCAAGCCACATAATTTCTCATGCAACCTGCAAGGCGTTGCAGCAGGATGTTTGACAACACTGCCTACGTTCGCAGACAACACTATGAGACTGGGTGTGCAACACTATCAGTAATTGTCCACCAAAGTATCCTCATAGAAATATGCTAAACATGCACACTCGACAGGACAATGCTTTCTGACCGATGGTAGGCGAGAACTCTATTAAGAGAATCATTGGTGTTGGAGGTTGCACATGCCATAGAATTGGGTTGAGAACTAAGTGAAGTTTGATAACAGAAGTGTATTGTCTAAGGAATGAGCATCCAGAACAGATGGAGACTGATCTGAGTGAATTTTGACCGTGAAAGGAACGACTTGACTTGCTTTCACTTCAAAGGTCCATGTGAGTTGATTTTGTGTGAACTAGAATTGATCCCTGAGGATACGACAAGACAGAAGTGGGAAAAAAGGTTTTATTGAGGGTAGAGACCCGGCACCAACATTTAGAGGAAAATGGGATTGCAGCAAACCAGCCAGACTCCAAATGTTAATACGTATGTGCTAAACCAATTAAATGGACATAGAAGTCAGGATTATGCTGCAAGGGAGTGCGAGAATAAGAGGATGAGGAGAGTAACCTAAGGGATAACCGTGGCACAACAACCATCGTTCAAGTAGACAAAATGACTAAGTAGACAAAAATGTGGCCATAGCTTATACGGCTATGGGAACAACAAAAGAAGGGGATATGATGGGCCACTACCACTACACAAACTTCAATAAAGTGGGCAGGTTGCACCATGAAGGGTGTGTACTATGAAGGGTGACAGGAAACGGTATAATGACACAGGTACTATCATCAGACTAGGGATTAGTAGGACCATTCGTGATATTGCTAGCCAAACACTCAGTAGGGCTCTTTAATTATCGCAGTATATACTAAATAGTCTCATATCGCCAAGTATGGAAAATCAGCAGGTACTTAACTATTTATTATGAGTGTGGAACGCACCAGGAGATATTTTCATGAAGGAATGTCCTAAGTTTGAGAAAGATCCGAGACCGTGGAAACCAGACATAAAACGGATGAGAAAGATAAACAAGCATTGGAAACAAGTGGAGGTAACCGCGAAACCTACACGGTGACGAGCTTACGGCCATTGGTAGGAGGAGGAACAGAACCCGTTTCCAACGTTTGTCACTGGTACGTTCCTCTCAATAACTAGTTAGGCTTCGTTATGTTAATTCTTCGGTGCGCTGATAGAATTTATGTGTCGACTAACCTTCTTAGTGCTTTGCTCCGATAGTTACACCCAAACCACTATAGACACGTAGTTAAGGCGTAGAACTTTGCCGTGGAAGAGAAAGTTCAGCAAACAAATATTGTTCTTAGAGGTTGCATGTGTAGGATTATTGAGGTCATGCCAGTTCAACATAGATCTTAACAAATGCCCCCCCCCCACGACATCGTAGAGCTTGGTAGTTTTGACAGTCATCATTGGTATGGATTGAGTTGGAAGAAATACCACGCGTGATCATATTTCTGACCGAGAAGCGGATACGTTCGTAAATTCCGTATGCAATGAGGTGTTGATAGCTCCAAAGTGATAATTCGATACGCAAGTAAGTTTGAATATCATATCGTGCACGAAGACCCAAAAGCTCATATTATAGAAAGAGATGTCAAGTTTATCTGTCACAAGTTACGTCCAAGAAAGCTGAGATAAGTACAGCGAGCGGAATGCGACTTGAGGATTGTGCCAATTCGTAACGTGAATTTCCAGAAGTCTCTTCCTAAGAGTTTGCCTTCGATTACCCAGCCCTGCTTAAGCAAGTTGAATTTCGAAAATATCGACTTAGTTCCTGGTGCTGTCGCCCCCGTAGCCACGAGCACCGTATGCGATTAGCACCAGCACGAAATTGCAAGAGTTGTCTCTACAATCATTGCAACGAACATTTCTCTAAGCAGAGGAGTCTTTCATAAGGCCGATCCTCAGCTTGGGGAACACCCAGTTTTGTTTGTCAAGTAGAAAGATGGGTGTTCTTTCGACGTAGTATCGACTATCATGAACTGAATAAGCTTACTGTGACAGCCGATACCGCACTTTTTGAATTCATTTGACATATCATTGTATAGATTCTTATTTTGATACAAGTTCTAACAAGAATTACACATTCTTTAATATTATATTATAGGTTATAACGGAAGATTTTGGAATCGACACACTAACAAGCATTTTACTCATTAGGTTTCTCGGGGACTGGTTCACTTCTCAGTGGTTGTGGTATGATACCGTGACCATTATGGATCATACCGTATATGAGTAATCGTAATACATGAAATAGGATAGACAACCACGACATATATAAATCGGTATCATAAAACAGCGAGGTATAATGGAATCACCCATGTATTAAGTCATAAACAACTTGTCTACATATTTTACATAGTTAAAATTTGACAAGTGTTATTATTTATGCCACACATCCAGTTGTTGGCTTCTAACAAAAGCTATAAGTGATAAGGGTCTAGTATAGTAGTCTGTTGGTGGTGGTCCTCCCTTGTGGTTATTGAGCTTATGGATCTTGTTCAGAAGATTCTTCATATCTGATCGGTGTCAAACCTGAATATCCTCGATGAGTATCTTTAAAGTAGAAGTCCTGACGCGAACAAGAACAATCTCGTCGTCATGCCTTATTTACTCTCTCTGAAATTCAAAAATCTGAGTACGGGCTTCTTGAAGTTCGGTTTCTAGTTGGTTAAAATCTCGCTGTATGATTACTCGACCATTACCAAGACCTTCTATCTTATCTTCCATGTGCTCAATGCGCTCAAGAGGGAGCTTATCTAAGTGATTCAAAATAGTCTCGATCTGTTTCTCATGACGTTCTAGATGCGTCTTATGAGAACTCTTTCCAATCTCAAATACCTGAGGTGGGGTAGAGAAATCAGTAGAGGATGATAGGAAACGGGCTCGTTTCTGAGGTGGTAAAATCTCTTCGGGAAGAAATAAATCTTGGGGATCAAACATTGGTGATGGAGGCAAAGTAGTTGGTGGAGCAATAGGAGCTTGTAGTGGTGGAATAGGTGATTCATTACTAGTAGCATTATATGCTTGCATGACCTTCATATATGGATCATCGTGAAAAGGTGAAATGGCTAGTGAGGCTAAAAGATACTTAGATAAATCATCTGAAGGATTAGGAGAGGTGTTTCTCGGTGAGGCTGGGGAATAGTCCAGTGAAGCCAAAGTATAGCCAGGAGTGTTTGTAGAGGAAAAGGCATCCTCAACATCGAAATCAGATGGGACGTTAATAGGGTAGATATAGTCAGAAGTGTTTGAAGACATATTTCTAAAATAACCTAATGGAAATAACATAAGTTATTTATATTTAATATAATAGTTATGTATTATTTACATACTATTCCGCAAATGCAGTGGCATGGAGGACTTTCTTAGATGGAAAAAGTATCTATAGTTAAGGTTTTAACCTTGTTCTCTATAACCGTGACTTTTGATACCAATCTGTAACACCCCCATATTTGACATATAGCAGCGGAAGCTAATCTGAGGTATTACTTCATGAATCATAGTCACAATAATAGAAAACGACTCAAAAGAGACGTTTTTGAAAGATAAGTTATCATTCATTATTCATCAGAGTTTTTACAAAAGAGGTCCCAAAATACATTTCAAAAGATAAAGTTGAATGATACCAAGTTTGGACGTCCTCAAGTCCAATTCCACTCAGTGCCATAGATTGCTCAATTACCTGAGATAAACATGCTAAAAGGGTCAACACAACGGTTGAGTGAAATTCACAGGTTTGAAATGTAATAATCAAATACAAGTCAATTAAATAGTATTAATTGCAACGAATACAATTATCATGGAAAACATTATTATTGCTCTAAGCTCATGCAACCAAACATTAACATCCGAAGTCAATTTAACGACTTGAAGGAACAACTCTCCTTAAGGAAAGGTAACTTGCCAAAGTTATCCTTTGTTCTCAAATATAGTGCATTTGGTTACCCCATGTACGGGTACACCAACGAGAGTCGTCACCCCCAATAGATCTATCCACAATATTCACGTTTATAAAAATGATAAGTTAGCTTATTAGAATAGCTAATTAAATCAGCTTATAGCTTTTAGCTTATTAGGTACTTGAAAATGGCTTTTTAGGGTTTTAGGGTGCGTTTAGGGCATGGTTTGGTTTAGGAAAACCAAATGAATGATTTAGCTTGATCAAATGATTAAAACAAAGCTTAAACATGATCTTAAAATGTGATAAGAGCTTATAGAATGAATTGAAGACTTACTAGAGCTTATATTGGTTCGAAATGAGCAATACAACTCGAAAACTTAAGATATGAATCAAGAATCCTTTTCTTCTTAACCTTGGCTTTTATAATGGCTTAACCTTTCTTATTTGGCTTCCTTAGAACATGATTTAGAGGTGTGTGATAAGTTTTTGTAGTGAGTTTTGAAAGAGTGTTTGCATGCGTGTATATATAGTGTTTAAAAACTTAGAGACCAAGTTTAGATGAAGTAATGGCCAGGTTAGATGAAGTGATGGAAAATTTAGATGGAGTAGGGACCAAGGAAAGCTAGGTTTATAGATTTGAAAGGTGTAAGGGTGTGAGAGGGGTTCGGTTTACAAAGGGGTGACGAGGGGGTGTTTGTTTGCTTGGTGAGCAAGGGTGGTGATGAAGGTGGTAGGGTGGTTGCTTGGTGACGTGGTGGTGAAGGTGGTGGTGAGGTCATGGTGCTTGAGGTGCTTGAGATGCTAGTTAGGTTAGTTTTAAGGTTTTAGTTTTAGAAAATTTTAAATTAGGATTAGTTTTAGGTTTAGGGTTTTCGTTTAGGTTTAGGGTTTTAGATTAGGGTTTTAGGACGAATTAGAGTTTAGGTTCAGGGTTTAGATGTGATGCTTTAGGTACTAGTAACTTGTGCTAATGAGCTTGTACGAAAACTAGAATGAAAATGGTGGGAAAATGAGCTAGTTTGAATTTATGCTTTATTGGCTTGTACATTGAGCTCAAATAAGCTGTTCTTTGATTTAAGAGGGAAAATGTAATTTAAATATTATGTATTGATCACTTCTTCACATGCTTGAAGGCTTGTACATTCAGTTTGTATGTAAACATTACATGAAATTAGGGTTTTGATTTAAACGTTTGTGACAACCCGAGAGTTTCCGTTCAGTAAATTAACCGTTTCCGTGTAGAAATTTGAATTTTTAAATGTTTCGTTTAGCTTTACCGTTTAACCGGGAAGTTATTTCGTTATTATCTGAGAATCGTCACCGGGAGCGAACCGGGACACCAAACGTTGTAGTATTTTGGCAATAGCCACGGTTTTATGTTTTAAGTCAATATTTAAAATTTCGTAATTTTCCGTGTTACCGTTACTCGTTTCGTTAGTTACGTGATACATGTTTAAAACTATAACTATGAGAACATACTTGGAACCTTGGAAATGAATGCATGAATGAGCACTAACTCTCCTAGAATGTGGGAAAACATTTTGGTCCCCCTCCCCCTTCTTGTCTTATTTTCGGCACACACACACACATTGAGTGTGTGAAGTAAACATTGGTATTATATACATGTATTCATCTCATTTCTCATTTCATTCACACACATACACTTTACATTTGCTCTTTTTTTCTCTCTTGCTTATCCAAAACCCACGAACCATATGCATACACATACAAATCCATACATTTTCCATCTTTGATCAAAAACATTCAAAGACATTGTTCGAGTTGATTGTTATTCCATCCGGGTATTTTGTAAAACAACGTATGGGTTGTTCTTAGTTTCTATTCATCTTTCGTCGTGTTTCTTTGTAAGTCATAAGTTGTACTTTTGCATTCGTATGATCATTCCGAACAAGGTGTACAAAGCGGATCGTTGTGAAAATCATTATCTATTTTTCTATAAAACTACAAGTCTCTAAGTTTAATCTTTTTGTTTATAAATGGAAGAACATAAAAAGTAGTTGTACTTTTGTGCATAAAAGTTCGTTGTGACTATTTATATATATATATATATTGTTATCACTACGGCTATATCGTTTATTTAAGATTTATCGTATATTAAGTTTAAGTATTGTTGGCGAAGAGATTAAGTTAGATGTTGGATTTGTTGGAAGCGTAAATTGAATGTCGAAAAGGTTTAGGTTTAAGAACGGATTTGTTGCGATATTTGAGGTGTTGTCGAAAATAGATCGGATATGCTTTCGAGTCAATAAAAGATGTACTTTGTAAAACGGATATTTTCACGAGTCGAGGTTGATAAAAATGGAAAGTCGATATTTTTAGAAAGGTCATGCCGAAATTTCGTAAACTTTATAAAAACGTCGAAAATATACTTTTATTATCAAACTCATGATAAAATGTAGAAAAACGTTAAGTGTCGAGTTTAGGTCAACATTTTTGGTCGTTGAGTCAACGTTGATGTGTCGGGACACTAAAAGACGAAATACACTAAAAGACGAAATACACTAAAAGACGAAATACACTAAAAGACGAAATACACTAAAAGACGAAATACACTAAAAGACGAAATACACTAAAAGACGAAATACTACATCATGTGTTTTATTGCTATGTATATCTAACGCATATAACACTGTTCTTGACATATTATAACAATATTTACTGAGCTTATAATCATTTGATTGAAAAATTGGTATAGGGTAGGGTTGGTTGTCTTTGTGTGTTCAGAGTTCTTACGCTTAAGGATTATTATCTATGTGATGTCTTAGAGTGAGGTCTAATTCTGTCTTTTTACGTTTCGCATAATAGGTTTGTAATATAAAGCCATGAACATATTATTCTTACTACATACAAGATGAGGCGATAGTGCTTAATAAAATTGGTGAATTGATGGTTTGGGTGTGAAAATGTGGTTGTTCCATAATTTTTTTACGTGATTTTATCAAAAATGATATGAGATATTCTTCTTATTAGTCAACTAATGTTTGAGGTTGAGTAGCCGTTTTTTAACGCTTTTATGTTCGTATGTGACAGAATTCGTCCATTAATTTAATATTTTTTGTTTAGTTTTTTTTCAAATTTTTTTTTTTTTTTTTTTTTTTTTTTTTTTTATGTAAAGCCAATGTTTTTCAGGGATAATTACATAGTGAAGAAAATTGGAGTGGGTTGTTATATTATAATGAAGAGTCAACTATTGGCATGCGAAAGGTCGAGACAATCATGTTGTGAAATTGGGGGATGTCGTGTCTTGGGATACTTGGTGGGTTGTTTGCTTCTGTGAATTTGGTTGGTATATTCATATTGAATTTATTAAGTGAACGTTTTGGGTAAGATCCGAACGCAATAAGCTATCCGCCACTATTGATAAAATTATGTAATCAGTCGTTGTGCTATGTGGCCTAGAGAATGTTAAGAATAGAATTATGTGGTAGTAAGAATTGGAGTAGTTTAGAAGTATTTTGAACTCTTAAGGAATTACTATTTGGGGGTGTTACAGATTGGTATCAAGAGCCAAGGTTATAGAGAACCAGGTCAAATATTTTTGCTAGACTATAACCGCTTTCAAACATTGCATTCATACAAAGGGATTTTCACGGGACATATATACATACACTACTTGTTGCATTAGTTGGTTAAGACTAGATGCACTTAGGATTGATATACATGTTATGGTATAAATGTATATTACTATAAGAGTCTTATACTAAATACTAATATAAGCTATTTTTGATTTTCAGATACAGACATGTCAGATTTTGAGGATTCCACGGTTACATACAATGTTGTGTCCAGCCCATTTGCGGATTTGCCAGATGTTGGATCACCAGGAGTCGATGGACGACCCGTGATGCCAGAGGACCCATATGCCTATGTGGTAGTTGCTTTCAGGCCCCACCATCTCCTGATTATGTGTCGGGTCCTGAGTACCCATCTTTACCAAAGTTTGTTCTGGAGCCTGTATATCCAGAGTTCATGCCACCAGAGGATGAGATACTTCTAACTGAGGAGCAGCCACTACTTGCTGTTGTCTCACCTACTGCTGATTCACCAGGCTATGTTCCTGAGTTAGATCCTGAGGAGGATCCAGAGGAGGATGATGATGAGGACCCTGGGGAGGATCTTGCCGATTATCCTGCCGACAGAGGAGACGATGGCAATGATGAGGATGATTCATCCGATGATGACGAGGATGAGGATGTTGATATTGAGGGGATGAGGAGGAGGAGGAGCACCCAACTCCTGTCGACTCTACAGTTGTTGCTTTACCAGCTGTTGATCAGGCCTAATCTGTTGAGGAGACTAGGCCGTTTGAGACAGACGAGTCAGCGGCCACACCCCCACCACATCCTGCATATTGCGTTACTGCTAGGATATCCATCAGAGATGAGACACCGATATCATTTCCTCCCAGGGAAGAGGTTGAGAGACTTCTTGCTATGCCTACTCCACCTTCATCACCACTTTCCCCATGGTCATTACCACTTCCCCAGATACCTTCTCCACCACTACCCCCGATACTATCACCACTACGAGTATCACCACCACTACCTCAGATTCCCTCACCACCACTACCAGTATCATCACCAGTACCTGTGTTATCTCCATCACCACCTGCTAGTCCTATTCGTTCATTGGGTTATCGAGCTGCGCGGATCTGGCTGAGAGCTGAGGCCCCATCTACTTCCCATTCACTACCATTACCACCACCCATCATACTCTACCACACCAGACCAGATGCACCATCATTAGGGACACCACCTTTGCATCTACTCTCTACTGACCGTAGAGCAGACAGACCCGAGGTTACCTTACCACCTTGAAAGAGGTTAGGCATCGCTTTTAGTCCTAGGTATGAGGTTGGAGAGAGCTCGTCTGCTGCTGCTGCTAGACCGACTAGAGGTCTTAGGGAAGACTATGGTTTTGTTGCTACCATGGACAGGGAGATTATGCGGGATCTAGAGAGAGATGTCAGTTATAGGATCACCGACACTTGGGATGAGGTGCTGGTAGACATGCCAGGGGCACCAGCGACCGATGACACAGAGTTAGGTCAACAGATCACAGAGTTTACCACTAGTGTTAGGCAAGACACAGACGAGATCTATACAAGGTTGGATGATGAGCAGTTTGAGCGACAGCTGATGATTGGTCGGCTCAACATGCTGTATAAGGATAGGCGTGCACATACTCATACTGCTAGGCTCATGGAGGCTAAGGCCAAGATGTCTTGAGAGGCTTGGAGATGATCTATGGATGCGAGTGACCTTGCGCGTGCAAAGGTTATGTCATTACATTCTCAAGTGGTAGCACAACAGGCAGTGATTATAGAGTTACAAGCAGCGGGCCGCAGGAGACAAGCGGCGATTACAAAGATGTTGGCAGCAGACCGCAGGAGACAGAAGCAGTTCATAGAGGCACTAAAGCTATTAACGAGACTTCAAACTCAGATGACAGAGTTCGAGAGACAAAAGGGACCCGCTAAAGGTCCTGCACAACCAGATGCACCAGAGGAGGTTGGTAGCAGTTCCTAGATCATGTTATGGCTAGTTATTTTGTACAGCCGGCTTTAAGTTGTATATATTCTTTTATCTTGTAACCTAATCGTTGTGATCATTTTGTATCTAAACTAATCATGTATGTTTTTCCAATTATATATGGAATGGTGGTATTATGTCATGTATGTAATTGAATTTATTATGAATGAATGTTAATTTAGTTACACCATTGTTAACTTCAATTCAATTGTATATTTCACTGTGTGTTGTGATCTTCTTTTATTTATTGTGTATATGTCATGTCATGGTTATGATTTTACGAAATCTAACGGGTATTATATTTTCTTATGATTGAAGAAAATGGCACCAAAAAGAGCCATAAGGTCAAACATAGCCCCAGAAATAACCAACACCACATCTGTCACTAATGCCCAACTTCCTGAAATGATTAACCAAGGCATTACTGCCAATTTGGCAGCACGTGATGCTGATAGAAATACAAATGGCAATGATAACCATATTTCGAGAGCGGGTGTTAGAAGGACATAATGAACTGCCCGTGAATGTACTTACACTGGCTTTCTCAAATGTCAACCACTAAACCTCAAAGGCACAGAAGGAGTTGCCAGTCTATCTCAATGGTTTGAAAGAATGGAGTCTGTTTTCCACATCAGTAATTGTATAGTTGAGAATCAAGTCAAGTTTGCTACTTGCACTCTCCATTCAGTTGCTTTAACATGGTGGAACATCCATGTCAAGACAGTCGATCATGATGCCGCTTACGGTATGCCTTGGAAAACACTTATGAAAATGATGACTGACAAATACTGTCCTCGAAATGAAATCAAGAAACTGGAAATGGAGATTTGGGATCTGAAGGTGAAGGGTAGTGACTTGACAAGTTATATCCAATGATTTCAGGAATTGGCTTTGTTGTGCGGGAGGATGTTTCCCGAAGAATGTGATAAAATTGAAAAATATGTCGGTTGCCTTCCCGACATGATTCATGGGAGTGTAGTTGCGTCTAAACCAAAGACAATGCAAGATGTAGTTGAAATCGTAACCGAGCTAATGGATAAGAAAATCTGCACTTTTGTTGAACGCCAGACAGAGAGTAAAAGGAAGTTTGAGGACACCTCAAGGAATACTCAGAACCAATAACAATAACAAAAATAAACAGAACAAGAGGCAGAATACCGGCATGGCTTATACTGCAGGGACTAGTAAAAAGAAACAATATGGGGCATCTAAATCCCTATGCTCAAAATGCAACTATCACCACGATGGTCCATGTGCTCCAAAATGCCATAAATGCAAAAAAGTTGGCCATTTTGCCCATGACTGTAGAAGTACGGCAAATGCCAATAATGCTAACAACCAGAAGGGCACTGGGTCGGGTCAGAAGTCTACTTGCTATGAGTGTGGAGTTCAGGGACATTTTAAGAGGGAATGTCTAAAGCTAAAGAACAACAACAACCGTGGTAACCAAGTTGGAGGTGGCAATGCTCCAACTAAAGTGTATGCGGTAGGACATGAGGGGACAAACCCAAACTCAAATGTCGTGACGGGTACGTTCCTTCTAAACAACCGCTATGCCTCTGTCTTATTTGATACTGGTGCCGATAGGAGTTTTGTGTCTACTACATTTAGCTCCCAAATTGATATCACACCAACTGTATTAGATCACTATTATGATGTTGAACTAGCCGACGGGAGAATAATTGGGTTGAACACTATCCTTAAGGGTTGTACATTAAATATCCTGAACCACCCATTCAACATAGACTTAATGCCCGTAGAACTTGGTAGTTTCGACACTATAATTGGTATGGATTGGTTGGTAAAGTACCAAGCAATCATTGTGTGTGCCGAGAAGATCGTTCGTATCCCTTGGGAAATGAGACTCTAATTGTTCATGGTGATGGAAGCAACCGGGGACACGAGGCTCATCTGCACATTATCTCGTACACCAAAACATAAGAATACATGCTAAAAAGATGTCCAGTCTTTTTGGAAAACGATAATACAAAGGAGACGAAAGACAAGTCGGAGAAAAAGCGACTTGAGGACATACCAATCGTACAAGATTTTCTTGATGTATTCCCTGAGGACTTGCCGGGTCTTCCTCCGACTCAACAAGTGTAATTTCAAATCGATTTGATATCTGGTGTTGTACACGTAGCTCAGGCGCCTTATCGATTGGCACCTTCTGTAATGAAAGAGTTATCAGAGCAACTAAAAGAACTATCTGACAAAGGCTTTATAATACCTAGTTCCTCACCCTGGGGAGCTCTGGTCTTGTTTGTCAAGAAGAAGGATGGATCGTTTCGAATGTGCATTAACTATTGGGAATTGAATAAACTGACGATGAAGAACCGTTATCCGCTCCTAAGAATTGATGATTTATTTGATCAGCTTCAAGGGTCGAGTGTCTACTCAAAGATCGACCTAAGGTCGGGTTATCACCAACTGAGGGTTCAAGAAGAAGATATTTCAAAGACCGCTTTCAGAACCTGTTATGGCCATTATAAATTTCAAGTTATGCCATTTGGTTGGACAAACGCACCTGCCGTATTCATTGACCTTATGAATCGGGTGTGCAAACCATATTTGGATAAATTCGTAATTGTCTTTATTGATGATATTCTGATATATTTGAAGAACAAGCTAGAACAGGAAGAGCACCTTAAGTTAATCTTAGAGTTGCTTAAGAAAGAGGAGTTGTATGCCAAATTTTCCAAGTGTGAATTTTGGATTCCTAAAGTACAGTTCCTCGGTCACATGATTGACAGCCAGGGTATTCACGTGGACCCCGCCAAGATCAAATCCATTAAAGATTGGGCATCTCCTAAGTCACCAACGGAGATTCATCAATTTTTAGGTCTTACTTGGTATTATCGAAGATTCATCGAAGGATTTTCGAAGATTGCCAAACCAATGACCAAGCTCACTCAGAAGAAGGTCAATTTTGAGTGGGGTGACAAACAAGAAATAACGTTCTAACTGTTGAAGCAGAAGTTATGTAGTGCACTAATTTTGGCTTTACCTGAAGGAAGTAAAGATTTTATCGTATACTGTGATGCTTCAATCAAAGGTTTAGGCGCTGTGTTGATGCAAAGAGATAAGGTGATTGCTTATGCATCACGCCAACTGAAAATTCATGAGAAGAACTATACGACTCATGATTTAAAACTTGGAGCGGTAGTGTTTTCTCTGAAACTCTAGAGACACTATTTGTACGGAACCAAGTGTACGGTGTTCACGGATCACAAGAGTCTACAACACATTCTTAATCAAAAGGAGCTGAATATGAGGCAGCGTCGTTGGTTAGAATTGCTTAGTAATTACTATTTCAAGATTCGTTATCACCCAAGGAAAGCAAATGTTGTCGTTGACGCCTTGAGCAGGAAGGAACAAGAGCCGCCATTAAGGGTTCGAGCCTTAGTCATGACTATAGGATTGAATCTCCCTAAATAAATTTTGCATGCTTAGACTGAAGCACGGAAACCAGAGAACATCAAGAACGAAGACGTTGGAGGTATGTTGCTTGAAAATTCTAAGGATATGGAGAAATTTAGAACGGAAAAGTTGGAACCCCGTGCGGATGGAACTCTATGCTTCAATGGCAGGAGTTGGTTACCATGTTATGGCGATTTGAGGACTGTGATCATGCACGAGTCCCACAAGTCAAAATACTCTATCCATCCTGGTTCTGACAAGATGTATCAAGACATGAAGAAGCTATATTGGTGGCCCAATATGAAAGCCGACATCGCCACCTATGTTAGTAAATGTCCGACGTGTGCCAAGGTCAAGGAAGATCATCAAAGGCCATCAGGATTGTTGGTACAACCCGATATACCTCAATGGAAGTGGGACAATATCATGATGGATTTTGTCACGAAGCTTCCTAAGTCATCGCAAGGTTATGACACCATTTGGTTGATTGTCGACCGACTCACTAAGTCTGTAATCTTTGTACCGATGAGGGAAACTGATCCCTTAGAGAAACTGGCAAGAATGTACCTAAAGGAAGTAGTCACGAGGCATGAAATCCCTATCTTAATTATTTGTGATCGTGACCCTAGATTCGTATCAAATTTCTGGAGGTCACTTCAGAAGGCTTTGGGTACTAACTTGGATATGAGTACTGTATATCATCCACAAACTGACGGAAAAAGTGAGAGGACTATTCAAACCCTCGGGGATATGCAGCGTGCTTGTGCGATCGACTTTAGAAAGGGTTGGGTTAACCATTTTCCATTAGTCGAGTTCTCTTATAACAATAGCTATCACGCTAGCATCAAGGCTGCACCATTTGAAGCACTTTACGGTCGAAAGTGTTGTTCACCTGTGTGTTGGGCCAAGGTTGGACAAGTGCAACTCACTGGTCCGGATTTAGTTTAAGAAACAACAGAGAAGATCATCCAGATCAAGCAAAGGATGCAAGTCACCCGTAATAGGCAAAAGAGTTACGCCGATTTAAAGCGTAAGCCGATGGAATTCCAAGTTGGGGATAAAGTTATGCTTAAAGTTTCGCCTTGGAAAGGGGTCGTACGTTTTGGCAAACGGGGGAAGTTGAACCCTAGCTACGTTGGACCATTCAAGGTGTTGGAAAAGGTTGGATCCGTTGTATACAAGCTTGAGCTTCCGCAAGAGCTGAGCAGGGTTCACAATACGTTCCATGTATCCAACTTGAGGAAGTGTTATGCCGATGAACCTTTAGTCGTTCTATTGGATGGACTTCACTTTGATGACAAGCTTTAATTTGTCGAGGAGCTGGTAGAAATCATGGACCATGAAGTTAAACGGTTGAAGTGAAGCCGCATTCCAATAATCAAGGTTTGATGGAACTCCAGGAGAGTTCATGAGTTTACATGGGAACGCGAAGATCAATTCAGGAAGAAATATCCACACCTCTTCACAAAGACCGCACCGTCGTCAAGTGCCGCGTTTTAAGCCTTGAGGAAAAGTCTCACTTAACGGGGGGAGACTATAACACCCCATGTTTTAGGTTCATTTACGACGTCAATAACTTCACTATGTAGTTTTAGTATTGTACGTATTTGATTTTAAATCGTAATCGTTAAGTTAAATCGCGTAAGCTAAAAATTATCGTTCAATGTAAACGGGCATCAAACAATTAAATGTTTACATCAAGCAAGTGTTAAGTAATTATTTTGAGGATAATTATTAACTTTGTTCATTTTATTTTTATTGGTTGCGTAAAGTGTTTACGTTTCACGATAAAATACGTTTAGGCATTCCCGGAACCACCAAAACTTTTCTACGCTTCAACAAATACCCAAAATTGTACCAAATACCCAAAATTTACTAAATATCATCATATATATGATACTATGGCCGGATTTGGTGTGATACACCAAGAGAAATATCATAAAATCTTGCAACTTGCTATGTAAATTCAACAACTAATTAAACCTTAAGACTTTTACAAGAAAGACCATGCCTTGACCATAAGACTTCCCATGAATTACTCATCTTGTCTTGGACTTCTTATAACACATTTGACTAGTCCTTGTATCATATAAGTCTTGCACTAGGAAAGATAACATACACTTATCCTTTTCATAGTGAAAAACACTATCTTTTCTCTCTTTTCCTCCTTGGTATAGAGTATAAGCACTAGTCAAATTTATATATATATAGTATTAATCCCGTGAAAATTCTTTCCAAATTACTTCTCAAACAAGAGAAATAAAAGGATAAAATCTCACTAAAGAAAACACAATATGTATATTTTTAACCGGGAAGTATACCTTCTCGGGTCGTATCCCAACGAAGTCGTGAATTGAGAATTGGGAATAATTCGGATTCGAGTCAAGAATTAATAAGGGATTTTTGAACTTTGGATTACACTACAAATTTAATAACACAAACTAAAAACAATTAACTAGCACGAAATTTTAATACACGAAAAGTAAAAACGCGAGCTAAAACTGAAATTTAAAATCTAAGGCACTACTTTTAACAAATTTTATACCTAAAAATCACAAATTTAAAAAGAAAATTTTAGGAAAAAGAATTAGAATTTTTTGACTATTTTTGAATTTTTAATGAATTTTTAAAGAAAAATGAATTACTAAAAATTAACTTTTTCTAAAAATTAACACTAAAATTCTATTTTTATTTTTCAAAAATACTACAATGAAAAAGAAAATTTTCACAAAAAGAATTAAAAATTTTCAAACATTTTTCTATTTTCTATGATTTTTTAAGAAAAAGAAATTACTTAAAAATCTATTTTAATTCCTAGAAAATAGAAATTAAACTGGAAAAATAAAGAAAAATGGTTTTTAACTACTTTAAGTGTGCAGAAATGAAATGATATAAAAATGCCCAAATTTTATAAGCCAATTGAACCCTAATTTTATCAATTAAAAACTAACCCTAATTTTATTAAAACAAAATTAAAAATATTAAAACTATTTTAATATTCCTAAAAAGCTAGTTAACCCTTAGTTACAGAAACTAAGGGTTAACTAGCTTTTTCACACTTTGGCTTATTTCTAGCTTTTTACTAAATGAAATTGAAAACTAAAAGAAGCTATAAGATGTGTAAGATGTATACTAGGGATATCTAGAAAGAAATAAGCTACAAGTTAACAAGATTCAAAAGAAATTTGCTATCTAAAAGTGAAAGTTCAGGCTTAAAACTGAAATTAAGCTAAACTAATTGAATTTATAACAAGCATGTTCTCACCCCAAACATATATGTAAAACATGTAAAATGTGGGGCTATGAAACTCACCTTGATCAAAGACCACGATCAAATAATCCAAATAAATCACAACCGAATCTGCAACGATCTCGGCCCCGACCTATAATTATGCTCGCTCTATTTTAATCACGTACTTAAACTACGATTCAACGATGTCAACGTTCACCACGTCGTAACACTACGGCACGTGCTGCCCGGCCTCCGTGGCCCCATCTTAAACGTACATCGGTAACGACAAAATCATACCATATTTTTAATATGTTTACAGACATATATTCATTGTGATTGAGAATTTCCACTTGCGCGTCTTTAAACCTTAACCCTTAGTATATTATATGTATATATATATTGTTTTCCGTCCAATCATAACTTGTCTCGTATATTTACAAAAAGTTACTATTTTTAGACTCTCCGTTTTTAGAACCGAACAATGGTCTTAAAAATAATTAATTGAAATAATATATTAACCGACCGTATTTTATTACTCAAAATTGTACTCATAAGGTATTAATATTAATTAAAATATCCGTTGACTTTTACATTGACCTTTAGTCTTGACCCGCTATATCTCAATTTTTAAAACCGACAAGCCTCGCGGCAAAGTAAAACGTCATTATGAATAACTTTCGTGTTTCGCTGGAAGGCCGAAACGGACTCGAAAGTGCTCAAATCGTTTAATTAATAGATCTGTCAGATTTAATATATATTAAAATTAACTTATTTTCTACTAAAGTGTATATTCCGATTTCATTCTAATTTCCTCGTTATTGGGATTTAAAAGTCCCGCTTTATATCAAAACGTCCGTCAAAATATAATTTGTTATATTTTGTAAACCAAAGTCTAACTTTTCAACATCTCAAACTCTGAATCCCATGTTCCGTTTTCTGCTCACAATTATCCGTTATAAAAACACGCCAAAGTCTGTTTTTAGCTCAAAACTCATCTAAAATACATTTAATATTGCTTATATATTAATATCAATCCCGTTTTAAATATTAATATCATATTTTACTTAGACGTCACAAGTTTAAACATATTTCATCACATATACATTAAATCGATAATAAATGAAACAATTAATATATTTATGGTGCAAAACAAAACGCACCCTTTTGTGTCTGATTATCAAACTAAACAAACCCCCGGCTGTCCCGGCTGTTTGACAGCCAACCCGACATACCCTCGTCGGTTGTTATCCCACAAACCCGACCACACCCGCTGCGTGTGAAACCCGAGAACCAAACGCCCCTTGGTGGTGGTTGTTAAGCCAAACGCACCCTACGAGGGTGGCTGCCACCACCAAACGCACCCTAACGTGGTGAGAACACAACCAACCGCACCCTCGTGGTGCCTTGCTTAGACCGAACGCACCCTTCGTGGTGCAAAACCAAACCAAACCCACCCTCGTCGTGGTTGTCCTGAAACCGACGCACCCCTTGGTGCATCTATAAACCAAACGCAGCCTTGTTAGTCTTATGATGAACCAAACGCCCCTTTTCGGCTGTCCCGAAACCAAAACGCACCCTGCGTGGTGTTGTCCACAACCAAACGCACCCGTTGGTAGTTGTGACCAAACCCACGCGCACCCTTTTTTTTATAACCCAAACCAACGCACCCTGGTTGGTTTTTCTATCGAGCCAAACGCACCCGTTTGTGGTGTTGTTTTGAAAACAACGCACCCCTTACGGTGATAAGAAACCAGCCGCACCCTCTTGACTGAGACCACAAACCCGCGCACCCTTGGGTATTATAATCAAAACCAAACGCACCATTCTGTGCGAATTTTTAAAACAAAATGCACCCTTGTGGTGCTTATATGATGACTCGTTTGAGCCACTTATCGGACGATTCAAAATACCAAACTTGCGCCATTGTTTTCCTAATCATTTTTCTGATAAAAATAAGTATTTATTTGATAGTGTTTCATAAATATTTTCATAACATTTATAAAAATATTCGTTATTTATTTTTGTGGACCGATTACGCTTTGTTGCAGAATAAGAATGGATTTCAACTCGAATATTCGCGTTTTCAAAAACGCTTTTAATTAAAATGCTAAGTATTTTATTAAATATTTTTATTTAATAAAACGTGATAATTAAATATAATTTACTTATTTTTGTGTTTCTAAAACTTTGCGAGGACATTTCAGTCACTTTCTGACTGTTTTCGGGTCTCGGGCAAAACTA
The DNA here is from genome assembly GCA_026074375.1 of Tanacetum coccineum. NCBI lineage: Eukaryota > Viridiplantae > Streptophyta > Magnoliopsida > Asterales > Asteraceae > Tanacetum > Tanacetum coccineum. The sequence goes on along the minus strand of BQNB010039450.1, from coordinate 22,387 downwards.
AAAAGTTGTCTGGAATGTCGTTTTACATCAAATTGCTTTAGAGTTCGAATCGTGAAAACGTGATTTAGTGGTTCGTTTTTGATAAATCAACTTAGGAATAACATATATCTCTTTTAAATATGTTCCGAAAAATTACCGGTTACGCGGTAATCGCTTTTATGTGACAATAAAAGACCAAAAGTCAAAAAGTCGAGTCAGACCCTAAAAGTCAAAGAGTAAAATCGTCATTCAAAATTTCGAATATTCTCGGATGTTACAGTACCTACCCCTTAAAGAAATCTCGTCCCGAGATTAAATTTGTGTCACCCGATTGTGTGACCAAGGAAAGACTTAAGGTTTAATAAACTCGTTCTAAACAAGACGCTGATAACTTTATTCAGCAAAATTCGGTGTTTCTACACTTCTCAATCTATCAAAAATTTTGGCTAGGTTTGTCCAGGATATTTAATCCATCAAAATGGGTATCTCAAAATATATCATTACAGATCTTATGACTGGTATAACCGCGTTATAAGGAAAGTCTCATTATAGTGAAAACCTCAAGAAGAAGGTGTAGTCGCGTGAGTATGTTTGTAAAAGTTTCTAAATGTCCGAGGACGGAGTCTCGTTTCTACTATCTGTAATGTTCATCGATGGTTCACTCAAAGTGGCGTATGGTTGTAAGAACTCCCAATTTCTGCTAGTATAGGATGTTATCGCGACCTAGGTTTTCCCTACTTAGTGGACAGAAATGAAATAGTTCGACTTGATGTCGTCGATAGTGTGTTTATTCTGGTTTTAATGGGGAGTTGCATTCCTATTGGATAAAGTTGTATTTGTAGGCACTCGGGACCGCTCCAGGACCCACAGTAGCGACCAAAAATGTCAATACTATAACATATGTGACAGGATATTGGCACTCAGTCTGTTAGCATCCACAAGTAAGTTCGGGATCAAGAGGACTAATAACGGCACAAAGTAGTAACTTTAAGAATGTGATAAGGTGGTTCCAAGTGAGGCCTTAAGTTTTGTTGAGTGGCAAGACCGATTGGGTCTTAGACCCTTTAACGGATTTGGCTGATTATCGATTTCAGGTTTCTTACTGTTCATATTGGATAACATTAAGCCCTCTCATTTATAATTCCTTATTTTCATAAAAGAAGCGTCCAATTTTTATGTAAGTAAGAATGTTTAACTTATGGTTCGGTGATTTACAACTTTATTTATTTAAATGAAGAGGCGTCCCAATCCTTTCAAATAAATATATTATAAATCATCCTACTTAATAATTTCTGATGCAAACACGCCGTTACACACAAAAGTTTTTCAAGGTGGTGATGACATAACGATGTCGATGCTCTAATGGGTTTTTATTGGGGGTTACCGAGTATTAAAAACATCGTTTCGGTGACGGGGGGCGTAAAAAGTAAAACAATCAGGGAAGATCGACATAGAGCTCAAGATAGTTAATGAGTACTCGATTTAAAGTAAACAAGATAGGGGTCATTATGAACGAATCAGCATAGCGATTATCATATCAATCTTCCTATTACAAGTCCCGCCCATACAAGACTTGTAATACTTAAATTCATACATAATCCCATGTAAACAGAACTGTGACGGGCTTTGTTAACATAGCAATTATCATATCAATCCTCATATTACAAGTCTCGCCCATACAAGACTTGCAATACTTAGATTCATACATAATTCCATGTAAACAAAAAAAAAGTTATGACGGTCTCTGTGTAATACAATATAGTATAACGCTGTGAAGAAGAAAAAAAATAATATCCCTAGAGACCATTGTTTAAATTACAATGTTTGAGAACGAAATGAGACCATTGTGAAACTCACAATGTCTAAGAAGTAAGATGAGACCATTGTGTAACTCACAATGTTTGAGGAATAACTGAGACCATTGTGCAACTCACAATGTCTTAAGAAATGCTCTGGTATTTATATAAATAACTCTTATATAAATAAACGTGCGATATACGCAAAAGATGTAAGCATATATATTACATATATGTATGTCACGTAAGTACTTAATGCAGCACGTAATGTAAGCACATAAGCAAGTAGTTTATATGCACTTTAAAAAGGTTTGATGTGATGCAATATTTGTGAAAGTGGTTATAGTCTAGGGTAAAATATGCAACCTAGTTCTCTATAACCTTGGCTCTGATACCAATCTGTAACACCCCCAAAAATGTGTCGCAGCGGAAATATGTCAGGGAGCGTTACTTCATAATACAACAGCTCAAGATACAAGAGAACGACCTCTAAATGTGTCGTTTGAAAAGTTATTCGTTGAATTTATTGAATTTGATTGTAAAACATGTGTCCCATAATGCATCAAGATGAAAAGCTTGAAACAATTCAACGAGATTTGATCTTTTGAATGGAGCCAGGTCTCACAATGCATATCAAGTAGACCATGCATCTTAATTTCACCTAGAAAAACATCTTAAAAGTTAGTCAACATTAAAGTTGGTGTGTTCATAGAGTTTTGTTAAGTATAAATGTATATTGTTGGAATCCAAAGATTTATAAAGGTGTATGATTTTTCAATTTATAATCGCCACAATGTTAAGTAGTACTTGTTAGACCAAAAGTGTTTAGTGTTTATTGCTTCGCCGCTTTATAATGAAAAGTTGGTTCAGAAATTAGTAATGTTTAACAAGTAGTATGGACAGTGAAATCGTTGATTTTTCAAAATGTATGGGTCTACTATAACAAATACAGTACCCATAGATAATATCTACTGTTGCGCTAAGCTCATGACACCGAAACCTTAAGTATACGTTGCTATAAGTTAGTGCCCCGGTAGGTGCATTGCCTAGCACCTAGTTTCCTCAAATGTAATGCGTCCGTGTACATGGTAGTGCGTTGTTTTTAATCTACCCGGTACGGCGGGGGAGTTCATCCAATAGATCTATTCACTGCATTCGCGCTCCCATCAACCGGTTCTCCGGTCAAGAAATTAACGTTTCATGATTGGGGGACTTCATGGCAATAGAGTAACTAGGCAACACACGTAAAAAGGGAATTTTCTCCACATAAAGTTACTTGTGTCCAGTTAAAGTAACCAGTGCTATTCGTTATATAGCTTTGAGTACTTATATCCATAAGTAGAAAACAAAGTGTGTGATATAAATCAAGTTGTTGAGTTCGAAGTCTGAGTATGGTAAACATTTGTGAATGTATGCAAATGGTATGTGACAAAGTATGAAACCAAGTTTGTCAATAATGCAAAATCAGTATGTAAACCAATTGTAGAATATTTTGTATAGATATTGTAAACGAATATGTAAACCAAGTTGTTTTGAGATGTATTCTCCCAGAGATTTGTAAAAGTAATGTAATACAAGTGAATAGAGCGAGGCTATAAACATCACCTCCGATGACGAAGAACGATTGGCTTGGGAATGTACACATTTGAGTTACTAGACGACATCGGAAACTGAAACGGCTCGGACCCAAGAAAGTCTGATACTGTATTAAACGGCTAATCTTACTAGCCTTAGGATACTCATATGGGTTTCCAGATGATTGGTTACATCATCGCGACTTGTCTGATAAAAGATTTAGATTTTAAAACATGGTAATAGTTTGGTGGTTGGTTATATAAATAAATGGAATAATATAAGCAAAGTGTGTAATGTATAATTCATTTTATTATTACTTATGAAATAAATAACCACTTAATAATTTTATAACGTGGATTATATTACAAAAGACAATCATTCAATAAAGATTAATGTAAAGTATAATTTCTTGCATGTCTTATATGGATAAATGCGAGTGTTGTTATTAACCAAATTAGTTTGACTCCAATTTAATTAACCAAAGACTTGATAAAAGTTGACTGTATCTTACTATTATAACTTAAACACATAGATGTCTGTATCGTTTATAACCATTTATTAAATAATTTATTTTACACATATTATAAATTATTGCTTATTTCTTTAACAGGTCGTGACCTAAAACACTCGTCTTATTGTTAAAGTATAGTTTTTCGCTCCGTTGTCAGGTTATTGTATATAATACCATTTATTACATCTTAAAAACATATCTTTTTCATTTTTCTCGTTTCTCTAAATTAATAAAGTTTTAGTAAATCGTGAATATAGAAAATCATATAAATTTTTGTCATGACTTTTCCGTTTGTAAATCGTTTTCCATTTTCGCAAAACTAAACGTTTTCAGTTAATGAATATATATTGAAATCAATCGCGTTTCAATATTTCAAATGCCCGCGTGTTTTGATCTATATTGTATTTATACAACCATTATATTTTATTAAAAAAAAATTTTTAAGGATTATTTTTATTTAAAACAGATTATAAACCCACCAAATAATATTTATCCAGTTTTAATATTTATTAAAACTTAAGTTATTTTTATTTGTCGTTTTGATATATAAACCAAACAAACCCTCGTCGTTTCCTCGTTGATTCGCTAAACCAAACACATCTTTTTGTTGCTAAACCCACAGCCAAACGCACCCTACTGTGGGAACCAACCAAACGCACCCTAATCTGCTCCCTTATAAACCAAACGCACTCTGCGGCTAATTGCCACAACCAAACGCCCCTTGTGGGCTGTCACAAACCAAACGCACCCTAACCGGTGCCAAACCCACAAACAAACACGTCCTAATGGCTGTTTCGCAGCAATCCCAAACGCACCCTAATGTGATACTACTAATCCAAACGCAGCCCTTGCTGCTGTTTTTATTACCAAACGCAGTCCTTGTTTCGTTTACACAGCTAAACGCACCCTACTGTGTGATTTGCTTAAACCGAACGCACCCCATTTGATGATCATAAACAAAACGCACCCTAGGTGCTTGCGACCAAACCACACGCACCCTATAACTGTTTAGACCACAAAACAAACACACCCCATCTGTTGTACCCAAAACCAAACGCACTCTAGATGGAAACCCAACGCACCCTGCGTCGGCTGAGCCCACACCAAACGCACCTTACGGAGTCTTAGCAAAACCAACCGCACTCGTGTGTTGATGATACCAATAAACAAACACCCCTGTAACTGTTACTATAACAAACGCACCCCATCTGTTGAACCCTATTCGATTTCTTCATGAACCACACGCACCCGGGGCTGTTAAGCTCAAACCGAGCCCACCCCTTTGGTGCTAACCCAAACCGGACGCACCCTTGTGGTTTCGAGACACACCCAACGCACCCTTGCGACTGAGACTCAACCCAACGCACCCTGGTTCGTGGTTTGACCCATTATTTTCTTAATTAATGAAAGTATTACCACCGGGACCATAAGTGTAAATTTTGTTAATTAATGATTCGGGACTCGTTTAGGCCACTTAATGGATGATTCATCGCGCGAAACTTGCGCCATTATTTTCTAAGTAATTTTTCTGATAAAAATGAGTATTCACTCGACTAATTTTTCGTAAACGTTTTATAAAGTTTATTTAAAACGTTTATTATTTATTTTGTATATTACTAATAGACTTTGTCCGTAAAAATAAATTTTAACTTTAATAATTGCGTTTTTAACAAACGTCTTTGAATAACACGATAATTAATTTATTAAACAATTTTTATTTAATAGATTATGATAACTAAATATAAATTTAATTATTTTGGGTCGGTACGCGTTATGTGCAGTTTTCAAAACTTTGCGGGGCTGTTTTAGCCCTCTTCTGTTTGTTTTCAAGTCTCGAGTAAAATTAAAAAGTTGTCTGAAATATCGTTTTACATCAAATTGCTTTAGAGTCCGAGTTGTGAAAACGTGTTTTAGGTGGTCGTTCTTATAAGTCAAGCCAGACACTAAAAGTCAACGATTGAAATAGTCATTCAAAAATTCGAAAATTCTCGGATGTTACAATGTTTGTGAGAATGATGAAAAACAGAAAGAGAGATTTGTGAGAGAAAAATAGAAAAAGAGAAATGAGAAATCGTATACTTGAAATAATGAAAGTATATGTCATGTGCTTTTTAAAGCTCAATAGAAAAGACATTGAAAGAAAAAGAGAAAAGTATGCAAGAAAAAGAAATGCATCCGCATACAAAAACAGACAGAGGTGATTGTTCTTAATTTTCCTTTTTATATTATCAAAATCTCTATGATACGATTTCAGTTTCTCATCATGGTTTTTTACGGAATTCTTTCTAAAGGAATTTATCTCTGATGTATGTTGATTGAGTTGTATGGTGTGATCTTAGTTACTCCCAAATACTCCTAGGATACTATAGAACCGGAATTGTGTTACCACGGAGTCTTCCTTCCTATTTAGAATGTTAGCCTAGGTGATGGAGTTTGAGGTGTAAATGAACAAAAATGATAAAGTTGTCAAAAGTGACAAGAATATGATGAAGAAGAATCAAATGATAAGCAAAATGAAAAGGTTGGAGTTGAAAAGTGAGAGGCTTATAAGAAAAGATGAAGGGTGTTTCTCCTACACTAGGATAGAAACCGGGTCAACTCATAATCTATCGGATTTCATTCGTTGATTTCTGGTATTGAAGTAGACATCATGGACCCAGTGATGCAAATGCACAACCCCTCCTAGCCACTCAAGTACTTCTCAAAAAGTATTTGTTTCATTCTTACGGAGATTAAACGCATAATCTATCGACTTCTCATTCCGAGAATGTTGGTATTGAATAAAGGACATTCTGCTCCAGTCCTTGCTTACTAAAAGTGCACAAGAGTCTAGAGCCAATTTGATATTCAATGAAATATCTTTAGGACACAAAAGTACGTTTGTATTAAACATCAATAATACAAAATGGTACATAAGTATATGTCTTCGTGACATTTGCATGTCTTCGTGACATTGCCGGAACATTCTGGAGTGATACTATAAAATAGTATTCACAATGATCGAATGGAAATCCTACCAGTGCTAACATCATGCCAACGTTGAACGTAGGTCACTCATTTGAAAATGATTGCTTAATGATTCAAATAAGTGTTAACTAGTAATCTATGTGATCTAGTGGTTATGTGTTTCCCAGGGTAACACAACACTAAGTTCACGAGATCAATGCTTATTTGGATTTCATGATCATATTTCCGCATCCTTATCATCGAGATATTGATTTGATCATATTTTTCAAATATTTCATCGGGAATTTTCAAAGCATGATCTTGTGATGTATGAACTTCATGGTTAATGTGGAAGATGGTTCTTACTCTGATAATTTTCCATTTCATCTTCTACAACATACAACAACAACATTTCTACCTTTCACAAGCATGACTACTTCAACGATTATTATAACATCAAAAGTTACCTTTTAACCTTCACGGGAATGATAGCAATCAAGTTTGTTGGTTTGAGGAAGCTTATGGTTATTTTGGGGGAGTATGTTTGTTTATAAAGGGGAGAATGTTTGATTCTTAAAGAGAAAAGAAAAGATTTTGATTTCAATTTCATGGACTTCAAAGGATATTCTTCACCCGGAGCTTATTTGGAAGCTTATATGGTCATGATGCTCACGATGGATCATAATCATCATGAGGGGGAGAAAATATAAGCTTAGTATTGGCCTAATATAAAAGAGATAAGATATTAGTATATTTGGGGAGAAAATGTAAGGTCAATTCAAGTATATGAAAGGGGAGAAGATATAAGCAAGAATATATGGGACAAATCAAGATACTAGCAAAGAAATTGAATCAAAGAAATCGTTATGGTAAAAGTAGTTTGATTAAGAAGATAAGATTCGTATTCAAGATTGAGATTACTTCATCAAGTGTTTTGAATAAGCTGTAGTGTTTCATTAACTTCAAAGATCGATTGAGATAGCCGATTTGACATTTGCATGGAATTACTTCTCAAGAATATCGACATTATCTTCAGACAATCAAAGTTTACTACTTTAATATTCAAGAGATGGATATGTGATTGAGGGGGAGCTTAAAGAGTATGAAGATTCATGTGAAAAGTCAAGTGTTCAAGTCTTTTACAAAGAAATACTCAATCAATATCATCGCGTTTCAAGATCTTTCGTCGGCAACATTATGTGATTGAAATCTACATTCAAGATCAAGTTTGAAGATAAATATTTCATACAAGATTTTTTAAAGATGTAAGTTGCTTAAAAGAAGATCAAGTTAGCTTTTGAGAATGCTGATTTGAGTTTAAGATTAGAGTTGTTACCTTCAGAGATAAAGAGATCTATCCTATTATATAAGGGAAGAAAATTATATCGGGAGAGATTTGCTACAAGGTCGTCCTCAACTTTCATAAAGAATTTTCAGCGTTTTCAAGCTTCAAAGAAAAAGAAAATGAAAGACTTCTTCAGAATAAAGTGTTCAAAGCATAAGGAAGAAGTCGTCATCAAAAATATAATAAGGATAGTTTCCAAGTAGATCATTTAGGGGGAGAATGTTAGAAATAGAGAAATGACCTACTTGTAAGTACTTTAATAAGTACAGGGACTAGAAGTGTTAAGTTAGGAAAGTTCAATAAGGATAGTTAACCAAGGGGTATAAATAGTATTTATGCCAAGGTTAAGTGTAACAATTTCATTTTAATCAAAAGGCAAGTTAGGTATTTCTCTCTCTAAACACACACACTAATTACACCTTAATCTTCACACACTAGTCATCAATCAAGATCTTATTTGCTTAATATACTCCACACGCGAGGGTATAGAATTTTTTTACCATATCGGTCTATATAAATCGTCTTTGCATTCTCGACCAAGTCAGCATCACTTTCTCCGCTTTTACGATTTGGATGTTTGTAAATATCGTTAAACCGTTGGCAATCACCGTGCATCCTGGTCCATTTTCCCGTCACCAAAATTTTTGGTACGAGGAGGAGCTGTTGTTCGCGAGTTGAAATCGTTCATAATCAGGCTCCAATAAACGTCTTCGTGTTGGTCTTTTCCGATATTCGCGTCCTGCAAGTGCTCGATCCAAGCCTTGGCTAGCAAGATTTCTTCGTTGTTATTCCAACGAGTAATCGATCGCCTGATGCCATTTCATCGTCATCATCATCATCATTGTCCTCGTCCAAATCGACAACGGGTTGTTTCCCCGTCTTTTTCTGTCTACGCCTACCATCACGGGGATCTTTGGCTTGTGGTACTTTGAATTGTGGTTGTGATGATGGTTGTGGAAAAGATTGCGGTTGTGATGATGGTTGTGGAAAATATTACGGTTGTGATGATTGTTGTGAAAAAAATTGTGGTTGTGTATTTCTTTGATTCGAGTAATTTTGGAAGCCGTATTGTTGATTTTGATGATACGCCAATTGTGAGTGATAAGCTTGATCGGGGGTGACATTTGCGTTTCAAAAGGGGGATACGGTTGCGACGAATTTGAGTTTTGGGAACCTGGGGTTGACGGATTCGATTGGTTCGGAAAAGACGAGTATTGTTGCGGGTTAGAGTTGAGAAGATATGTAATATAACCCGGTGTTGGTTCATTTGGTGGTTGAGACATTTTTTTTATGAGAAGAAGATGTGTTGAGAGTATAATAAGAAGTTTGTTGTAGAGAAGTGTGTGTTAAAATGGTAAAATGAGGTGTTATTTATAGGGAAAAGTGGGTATAAATAAAAAAAACATAATTTTTAAAAAAATTAAGAAATATAACCGTTTGAAAATAACGGCTATATTCTTAAACCTTTGTCTTCTTCCTTCGTCGTAGGCATGGCGAATCCGATTGATTTTTGCAAGTGGCGAGCGTAGGTGGTGTGGTGGCGAGCGAAGTGGCGAGGCCACGTAGGAGTGGCGAGGCCACCTCATTACCACACCCTACACTCTTATACACATTGTGCAACACTTTTATATTCAATAACAACACTTTTCACATTGATATGCAATACTTCTTCATTTAGAATGAGTAAGTATACAACACTTTGATGCATCAAGTGCAACACTTTTTAATGATTTATCATATTAGTGCAACACTTTTCTAATAATTTGTAGCACTTTCGTATCTTAAAAAAAGTGTTGAATGTTTATATAAATTGATATTTCCATTCCATAAATGAAATAATTATATACAATAAGAAAATATGATATTGTACTTTCATCCTATGACCTTTCGGCCAAAAAGTCAAAATAACCTTAATAGTTACTGCAAGCTTTTCACCTTTAAAACCTAAAACCTGACTCGAGTAGAAACAATGTGATTCAACAAGGTTCATTCAAAAAGATAAATTTATGAGAAAAAATTAACTAACGGGGGCCTATTCAGAGTCATCATCAGATGTGACAGGAGAGTCAGTAGCTTCAGCAAGGTTTTCGAGCAATAAAATAACTTCCGAGGTATCATCCAGGTAATATTTGGCTTTGCGGTGAATGCAAAAGAAGCATCACGCCTCGCGCCTTATGGCGTTTTTTCACGTCTCATTCATTCCTCGCCGAGAGACAACGCTTGATATATTTGTATGTGAAAGTCACGCCCTTCGTGTCTTAGTGCCGCCATAACACGCTTTTAAAAACCTTGCATTATACAGCACTCAACACACAAACAATTATCATACAAAAAAAAACTCTTTTTGAATAAAAAGATCCCCCACATTTTAAAACAAAAATGATCGAAATATGCAACAATAGTGCACGCTATCTTCTTGTCAAGTATGATGCGAGCAGTGCGGAAACCAAGAAATTGTACTTGTGGGGGATAATCGCATTTAGCAAACAAAATACGGCTGAAAAAAACTACATGTTTTTTGCTTTTTATTCACCCTAACCATATCTGTAAAGGTTAAAAATGAGGATCGTAATGAAAAATGAGTATTGTCACTTAGAAAATGAAGGATTTTAAGGTTTTAGAGTGCTAAATGTTGTATTTTAGTGTGTGAGTGGGGGGCAATTTAATTTTGTGATGGGGTGCACTTTAATAAAATGGTCAATAATAAAAAAATTTACACTAAAAACCGATGTTTTTTGGCGAATTATGGAGGCCCCCCTCCCAATAGTTTGTAAGTGGATCCGCCCCTAGACGCGAGTCAACCTCTGGTACCATGGCTGCGCCATGGCGTCCAGCCGCGTCGTCTGACGCCTTTATAACATCGTGAGAACTATCACTCTTAATAAAGCTTAACTAAACACCCACTAACAAAAATCGCAACAACACCACATTATAACTAAATAATAACTAGCATGGTATCCGCCCGTTACAGCGGCGGGTACCCTGTGACGATTAACCGAAGAAATAAAAAGAATTTGATCCCGGTGAGGCCCGATTCACCCGTTTTTATCGGTTTCGACAGGTCCTCTCCGATTCGTTTTCGGACGGCTCTTATTGACTAGTCAAACTGATGGTGACTCCGGTTTCCGGTTGAACCCGTTGGTCCGATTCGGTTTTCAAAACTACATGCACCATCATTTTAGGCAAACGTCATATGTACGCTTATGTAGATATATATGTTTTTAATTGTTGTAGAATGTGAATATCTATATATATATATAAAGATTGAGTACACTATATTTAATAGGAGTCTTAATGATTTAAAAAATTAATTAAGAGTTATGATAAGGAATTACAAAAGTCATATTATTAATGAAATTTAGCATTGTTTAATGTTTTTGCTTATGAAATTTTAATGACTTCAATATACATATTCGATTATGAATTGAGAGGAAGATGAAAAGATTGCCAAAAAATTAATGATTTAACCTAATCCAATGCCTATAAAAACCGGCCAAAATCATATGCACAAACACAAAAGTTACAACTTAATTTTAGTAGGCTTAGTCATATTGATGTCCATGAGTCCATGCTAATATTGGTTGTTGTCTTCACAGATATAAAGTAGTTAAAGCAAGAAGCGGAGGCCATACTGTTGTGCAAACTGAAGATGACTGCTCTTTTTCTTTTGGTTGGAACAAGCATAGACAGCTTGGTACAGGCTCAATTAAAAATGGCGAGTGCCATTCTAACAATTGTAAAGATGATATTAAATGAAGTAGATTGATTACTTAATTTTGGCATCAACTGTTTCTTTGTGCTAACAATTGTTTTACTTATTTTGCTTATGCAGAAGTTGAGTTATCTCCGGTACAATGTCTTATAACGGATGTAAGAGATGTTGCATGCGGGAATAATTTTACTGTTTGATTAACTTCTCTCAAATGCACTTCTATTAGTATGAAGATGACTTTAAGAGTCTTTTAATTTGTAAAACAATGTCGTGTTGACAAGTTGGTGAATTTGAGTGCGATAGTTCCATATTTTATAGAGTTGTATGAGTTGGGATTTCATTTGTGGATGCTTGAGTTTACTATAACGGTTCGCAAATTGATTAAGCCAATCTTGGGTTTAACTCTACATGGTCATGTTAGAATTGAGTTTTACTCGCCTCATTTTTAACTATTTTGCTAAGAATTAACGATGCAAGTTTATTAAAATATACCATTTAATTTATATTTTAAGCTTTTACGCTAAACATTACGCAGAAAACAATTATACAAAATATGTACATTACACGGGTCTATTGTACATTGAACAACAAAAGAAAATAATTAGACAAGAGGGTTTCATGTATTGCAAGAAGGTTTCTACAAACAAAGACGACATAAGTAACAATCAGATTTTTCTAAAAGACCAAGCCCGGTGCAACACACGGGTTCGGCACGCCTCGTGTACATTTGTATTTGAATTGTATTTTATTTGATGTATTTATATTTATGTTTTTGCTTTCTTATAAATTTAGAGATTAAATGTATATATTTATGTTTTTTGTATAAAATTTTGAAATAATGTACACTAGAAACATATGTGTAATTATCGTTTTAAGCAAAAAAAAAAACAATTTCATAGCTTAACAATTGTATAAAAGAAAAAAACACATGCACTTTATTTTTTAAAACTTGTACGCTAGAATCATATATGAATTTATAATATTTAAAAAAGCATATATGCACCTCATTTTTTATAAATATATTTGTAGAAAAATTTAAAAATAAAAAAATTAATTTTGAAAAAAAAAATGTAAGGCTTAAAAAACGTTTTTTTTTTAAATTCAAAAAAAAGTTAAAATGTGTTTTACTATTTTACCCTTTTGAATTAAATAAAAGGATTTAATAATACTAAATTCCTATTGGTCCAAAGTTGGTTCTGTAAGTTCTGTACAAAAAAAGTGGTTCTGTAAAGAACGGTCCCCATTATATATTATTACCATTATTATTATATATTTTATATAATATAATAAAATAATAATAATAATAATATATTATTTATTAATTATATATTATTTATATTATATGTTTTATATTATATTTATATCATTTATTGTTATTATTACTATTTATTATTATTTGTATTATTTATATTATTTGTATTATATATTTATATTATTTATTATTATTATTACTATTACTATTTATTATTATTATTTATTTATTTATAACATAGCAACATTTTACATAAAGTTAGATGGGAGTCTAGACAGAATTTGTGCTCCCACTCTTTTTTGAATGCAAAAACTTACTCTATGAAAGATAAACGCACCACTTTTAACATTATTATTATTATTATTATCAGAATTATTTATTTAATGTTATTTTTAGATTATTTTTATTATTATTTATTCAGTATTATTAATATTATTATTTATAAATTATTATTATTATCATTATTATTATATATTATTATTATTATTATTTATAGATTATTATTATTATTATTATTTATTTATTTATTAATAACATTGATATTATTGTTATATTTTATTATTATTATTATTATTACTATGAATTATTATTATTAGAGTAAACTGCAAAAATCATCCCTGTGGTTTGTAGTTTGTGCCACTAATCATCCCTAGCCGATACTATTAGCACTAATCATCCCTAAGTTGTGAAACGTTCGGCAAAATTCA